>QRFJ01004268.1:0-93049 GCA_006176705.1 Cocos nucifera | reverse complement strand
AAAATCCTGATTTCCGGTCCAGGTTCGTTCAGATCTGATCAGATCAAGAGATATATTTCAAAAATTTTTTCTCTTGATCTCAATCAGATCTTGATATGTTTCAGATCTGATTCTTATTATTTTAATAAATAAAATAAAATAAGATAAATTAAATCAAATTTAATTTACCTGATTTGGGTAATCCTATTACCCTGTAGATGATCCTGATTGCAGCGGAAGGTTCTGGATCTAGCCACGCAAGCGCCTGGCCTCTACCGGTATCCACTCGGGTTGGATCTGGAGATCCTCTTCTTCTCTATCACACCTCCAAAAATCAGATCTGGATCTGATCTGGAGGATCTTCAAAACTCTTTTGAAGATCAGCAGTCGTCCTTTGCAGCAGCGCAGCCTTCTTGCTTTTGATCGCCTTTCTTTGATCTGAATCGCACCAACCTAAGTCCAAAACTCTTTTGGACGTGGAGAGCAAGGGGAGAAGAGACTATGGCATGGAGAAGGAGGGGAGAGGCAGCCTTGGGGCGTGGGGTTTCTCAATTGAATTCATTAGAATTAGAGTTGGGCGCAGGGTCTTATTTATAGACTAAGCTTGTGATCCAACTCCTCTTCCTTCCCAACCAATCACAACCCTTTGTGAAATCAGATCTAAATCTGATTGGTGGGAATAGAGTCCCCTGGATTCCTCCTTAGAGGGTGCCTAAGACCAGTCAAAGTTGGTTCTTAGGAGAACTCTAATTGGAATCCAAAAGGGAGATGGAGTCCTTGTCCAACAAGGACTCCTAGGCGCCTCCAACTTGGGCACACGCCACCCTTGGCGTGCGCCCTTCTCCTTGCCAGGTTCTGGCAGGGGGACAGGCCCCCACCAGCTCTCCAATAGGTGCATGACATGTGGTCAAAAGTCAAAGTGTCAATGGTCAACGTTTGACCAGTCAAAGGTAGACTTTTGACCAAAGTCAAAGAACAAGAAATGGCAGGTGACCAAAAATGGCAGGTAATGTCTTACAAAATAAGACAACCTTTTCTGACTTGGACAACCTCCAGTCAGACCATATGAAGGCCTCTGATTGAGCACAAACTCCTTTGGCTCAGTCAGGACAACTTATTTATGATAGTAAAAGAAGAACGTTAGGTTCAATCGAGTGCTAGCACGATTTCCTTGAACCTAATTGAATCTCATTCAGATCAATTGAACTAGATCAGTTCAATTGATGATCACCAGATTCAAACCCTTGTTTGTGTGACCCAGTTAGGTTCAGTTCTGTATGGTAATGGGATATGTCATGATCTCTATCATCGACATCATCGAAACTCCTTTCGATGGATCAGAACTCTTCTGATTCGAACAGCTAGAATGATCGATCATCTAAATCATTCTAATTGCTCCCAAAATCCACCAGTGACACCTAGCAGTATATGGTGGCAACCCATCAGAGCTGAATGCGAACCTCTTGGTGCAGCTACCTGTGTGATTAAGTTCTTCTATCTTGAGCCCCGATCAGATTAGGGTTAAGGTGAACTCGTCAAACCCTAGTCTCTGTCATATGATGTAATCATTCGATTCGAGTCCAATGTGAAAATCTAAATAGAAACTCTTTCTATTATTTCACTCTGCCATGGCCATGGGCTTCTGGACTTGATTCTCATGATCATCATAGGGCTGCTCCTCTACCACCGAGGTAGATAGATTCCATCTTGATGCAATCCAGTTCCTACAATGAACATGCTATAGCCAACATACACCTCAGGGTTCCATATGGCTAGGAGACCGAGTAATGGTGTAGTCAAACTATAACACCCTCAAGGTGAACTGCCGATGCACCTCAGGTCAAAGAACCAGACACACTACTGCAGCATCGAGTCAGTCATTGACGAGAAGGTAGACTCCCTAATGACTACTCGAGGTGGTCACGCTCAGTGCCCTCGTTCTCTAACGAGTACCTGTACTCTCGCTCCGGTGTCTCCACACCGTAGACTCAAGACTCATCTACTAAAGAGAAGCGATTGTACACCAACCTTCCGGATCAATCACCATCCTCGTGATGATCCTATGGTCGGGAGCATTTTATGAGTTAATAATGATTTTCATGTCTTAAATTTTCAACTCTTGAAAATATGAATTATCATTACCATTAACTCAAAGGATGTATCACAGACACTAAATACACATATGTGATAGAAAATAACCCATTTTATTGATTATAGTCAAAATTATAATTTTGCCCCTAGAAGTGTATTACAAGTGTCAGCCAATTCTGGCTTCTAGGGCACATATATCTAACAATCTCCCACTTGTCCTAAAGCCAATTGGCTACAAGTCTAAGTCCCATCTTCTCAAGGTGGGCTTCGATCTTCTGCTGGCCCAACGGCTTTGTAAGTGGGTCTGCCACATTATCTGTGGAGTTGACTCTCTTGACCTCAACGTAACCCTTCTCGAGGTAATCGTGGATGAGGTGGTATCACCGTTTGCTTGGAACTCTTCCAGCACAAACAGCTCTGCCAGATGTCGACTTTCGATCATCTATATCGGACATGAAGTCCGAGTCTGTGTATCCCTGGACTTGGAGTTCTCCGTTACCAAAGACCAACATCATATCCTTAGTTCTTCTCAAGTACTTAAGGATACATTTCACAGAAGTCCAGTGTTCTTCACCTGGATTTGACTGATATCTGCTTGTGACACTCACAGCATGGGCTATATCAGGTCGTGTACATAGCATGGCATACATGAGGCTCCCTATTGCAGAAGCATAAGGGATCTTGCTCATGCGTTCTATTTCCTCAGGTGTGCTGGGGCACATCTTCTTGGAAAGATGAATACCATGTCTGAAGGGTATTAATCCCCTCTTAGAGTTTTCCATACTAAACCTCTTTAGTACTTCCTCTATGTACATCTTCTGTGAAAGTCCTAGCATCCTATTCGGTCTATCCCTATAGACCTTAATTCCTAGAATAAAGGATGCTTCACCTAGGTCTTTCATGGAGAATTCCTTGGACAACCACATCTTGACTGATGTCAACATGGGAATATCATTCCCAATAAGGAGGATGTCATCCACGTACAATACGAGGAAGACAACAGCGCTCCCACTGACCCTTTTGAAAACACATGGTTCCTCTTCATTTTTGATGAAACCAAACTTTTTGATCACATCATTGAAACGAGTGTTCCAGCTCCGAGATGCTTGCTTAAGTCCATATATGGACCTTTGCAGCTTGCAAACCTTGTGATCAGTATCACTGGATGTGAAACCTAGCGGCTGTTCCATATAGATATCTTCCTCAAGATATCCATTTAAGGAATGCCGTTTTCACGTCCATTTGCCATATTTCATAATCGAAATAGGCTGCAACAGGCAAGCAATGTGCGGATGGATTTTAGCATAGCTACTGGGGAAAAGGTATCCTGATAGTCAATGCCTTCGCGTTGACTATAACCTTTTGCCACTAGTCTAGCCTTGAATGTCTCCACATTCCCATCTGCACCAATCTTTCTCTTGAAGATCCATTTACACCCAATAGGTACTATACCTTCTGGTGGATCTACCAAGGTCCAGACTTGGTTTGAGTGCATCGAGTCAATTTCTGACTGCATTGCCTCTAAGCCATTTCTCGGAGTCGATATCTGATATCGCCTCGTTGTAGGTTTTGGGATCATCACCATGAGCACCATTACCTATGAGGAACATTTCCTCTACTCCTCTGAAATAATACCTAAGTATCTTTCAGGGGGACGGAAAACTCTTTCCGATCTACGAGGTGGAGGAGGTAGTGTTCTTATTGGCTCAACCTGATTTGGTTCCAATTGGTCCTTAGCTCGTTCTGCTTGTGAGACTTTCTCATCAAGCTTAATCTGCTTTCCAATGCCGCTATCTTGAATAAACTATTTTTCAAGAAAGATGGCATGTCGACTCACAATCACATTGTGGTCTTCTGGAATGTAGAAATAGTATCCTAATGACTCTTTAGGATATCCTATGAATCGAGCTCTGAAAGGACCTAAACTCTAACTTGTCCGCTTGTTGTCTTTTGACATGAGCCGGACAACCCCAAATTCTGAGATGACTCAGACTTGGTTTCTTACCGTGCCATATCTCATACGGTGTGGTAGGAACGGTTTTAGAGGGAACCCTATTCAGTAGATAGAATTGAAGTTAACAATGAATGTCCCCAAAGAAAATCAGGGAGGTCTGTGAAGCTCATCATGGATCGAACCATATCCAATAGAGTCCGATTTCTCCATTCTGAAACCCCGTTGAGTTGAGGTGTTCCTGGTGGAGTCCATTGAGAGACTATGCCATTTTCCTTAAGATAGTCTAGGAATTCCCGGCTAAGGTATTCACCTCCTCGATCTGATCGAAGAACCTTAATGGGTTTTTCCAGTTTGTTTTTCTACTTCATGTCTGAATTCTTTGAACTTTTCAAAAGCTTCAGACTTGTGTCTCATAAGATACACATACCCATACCTAGACAGATCATCGGTAAAGGTAATGAAGTAGACAAAATTGCCTCTAGCCGGCACATCAAATGGGCCGCACACATCAGTATGTACTAGGGCAAGGAGATCTGTGGCCCTCTCCCCATGTCCAACAAAAGGGAGTTTAGTCATTTTGCCTTGAAGACAAGATTCACAAGTTGGATATGACTCAAAAGTCAATGGACTCAATAGCCCATTTTTCTCCAATTTGTTGATCCTATCTTCTGCTATATGACCTAATCTCAGGTGCCATAGATATCTGTCGTTTGGACTATCCCTAGGTCGTTTGGCATTCACGTTTTGCTCGATAGTTAGAAATAGGTACATCAATATGTAGCTGATAAAGACCATTAATAAGGAAACCATTTGCAATTTTATTTCTTTCATAAAGAATGTTACAATGGTCCTTAAAGAAGGTGAATCACATAACCTTCTTGTGCTAAGCATGAAACAGAAATCAAATTCCTGCTAGCTGCAGGCACATAATAACAGTCTTTCAAAACTAAGTCTAAACCAGATGGTAATCGAAGAGGGTATGTTCCCACGGCTACTGCAGCAACTCTTGCTCCATTACCGATGCGTAGGATCATGTCTCCATCCCTCAGCCTCCTGCTATCCTCAAGACCCTGCATAGAAGTGCACAGATGAGCACTAGAACCAGAGTCAAGCACCCAACTGGATGCAGAAGAAACCGTAAGGTTAGACTCAATAACGAGCATACCTCCAGAAGGACCTTCCTTCTTGTTCTTCAGGGTGGCCAGGTAAGTAGGGCAGTTCCGCTTCCAATGGCCGTCGCTGTTGCAATGGAAACACTTTCCTTTGCCATCGGCCTTTTTCTTCGGTTCTGCCTTCTTCTTCTTTGATCCTTCCACCTTTTGCTTTTTCACAGACTTCTTTTTCTTTCCATAAGACTTTCTTTTGGAAGAAGTCCGTTCCATAGCAAGAACTGAGCCTTTAGAACCTTTCATAGAAAGCTCAGCGGTAACCAGCATATTCATTAACTTCGGCCAAGGAATTTTGAAGTTTATGCATGTGGTAATTCATGATGAATTGCCCATATGCATCAGTCAAGGATTGCAGAATAATATCATTCTGCAGATCCAAGTCCAACTTCACACCGAGCTTCTCAAGCTCTTCCATGTCCTTGATCATTGTCAGACAGTGATCTTGGACTGACTGCCCATCACGCATCTTAGCCTTAAAAAGTCATTTCGTGACTTGATATTTGGCTGCGCGACTCTGTTCACCAAACATCTCCTGCAGGTGAGCCAACATTTGGCGAGCAGTCCCGATATCTTCATGTTGGCGCTGGAGCTCATCAGACATCGAGCCCAACATGTAATATCTGGCCTTATTATCTTCGTCAATCCATTTTTCCAGAGACGCTCTCTGTTCAGTGGATGGACGAGCTGGTAAGGTGGGAGGGTCCTGGTCCAAAACATGGGTTAACTTCTCTGAAACCCAAAATAATTTTGTAGTTCCTGAGCCAATCTTTATAATTGGGTCCAGTCAGTCTATGTGTGTCCAGGATACGTGCCAATGGGTTGGACGCAGACATTTTCCTGTAGAGAGTCAAAGATTCTAGTTAGATACTGTAATTTTGACTTGACCAATTTATTTAGGGATTTTATTTTTAAACAAATTAGCTCCCACTATTTTCTCGGATCCCTACACTCCCTCTGTAGAGATGCAAAAATCTGGAGATCTTCAAACTCTTTGAAATCTGCAGTCGTCTTTTGCAGCAACAAGCTTCTGTTTTGATCGCTTCCTGATCTGATCGCACACCAAGTCCAAAACTTTTTGATGTGGGAGCAAGGGGGAAGAGATATGGCTGGAGAAGGAGGGAGAGCGCTTGGGCGTGGGTTTTCATTGATTGCATTAGCATTAGGGTTGGGCGTAGGGTCTTATTTATAGACCTCTTGTGATCCAACTCCTCAAAGGATGTATCACAGACACTAAATATACAGGTGTGATAGAAAATAACCCATTTTATTAATTATAGTCAAAATTACAATTTTGCCCCTAGAAGTGTATTACAAGTGTCAGCCAATTCTGGCTTCTAGGGCACATATATCTAACATTAAGATTAAGTCTAATTAAATATAATTTAATTAAATTTAGTTTGGACTTGATTGGATCAAGTCCAATTGATTTATTGGATAAGCCAAGTGCAAGGAAGAACTAGTCCTAGTTCAACTAGAACTTGGGTCAACCCAATTTTTTAATTTGATTAGAAAATTAAATTTAAATTAAATCTAATATAATTAAGTTCTTAATTAGTTTAGAATCTAATTTAATAAGATTAAATTAATTCTGATTTGATTTAATTTGAGAAATCATATTGGACCAAGTCAAAATAAGAATCCTAGTAAGATTAGGAACTTCCCTCCTTGCACCTTCTTAGTCCCAATGCCCACCCTTCATGCCCCCTTTGATTTTGCATGAATTCTCCATGCCCAAGAGAAGCCCACCATGTCCTAAAGTCTTCCTCTTTCTTTCTTACATGGTAAATTAAGTATGGACCAAGTCAAAGTAGGAATTGGTTTTGATTTCAAATTCTATGTGATAGAATTTAGGAAACCAAAACTCTTCCTATAGTGCACCGATTCCATTCATATTTTTTCTAGAATTTTTGTGGATTTTAGAGAGATTTTTGCATGACAAAATCTAGTGGTCCATAGTAGAAAAGAAGGAGGGGGCACCCAAGAGTTGGGCACCCCTTGTCTTGCCCAATTTGGACATTCCTTGTCTAGGTATTTGACCTAGACAAGGACTCCTCTATATCTCTCTATATAGGATGAATTTTGGACTGATTTTGGATATATTCTAAATCATTGAGAGACTTTTTGTATGTGTGAAAATCAGGGAGAAAGAGTATTGGGGCATGGTGATTTCATGACACCAATCTAGGTGTCTAGGTGGGAGAACAAAGAAGAAGAAGAAGGGTTCTTCTTCTAGAATTTTTTCTTTGATCTTTTCCTCCTTCTTTAGAGATTTTTGAGAGATTTCTCAGATTCAAAATCTCTTTTTCTTCCTTCTAAAAATTAAAAAATTTAAGATTTGAAGAAAGTGGTTCCAGATCGATCATTAAAGAAGGATCAGTATAGTACTAGTATACTATGCTGATTTCCTACATCGAACTTCTGATCGTGGTTCGTGGGCTCATGCGGATGACTCTTAGAGGTCGGACGTGTATGCAGCTCACAAAATCATCTTCAAGTCTGGATCAGTAAGTCAGAATATCTAACTTGCACAGTTAATAGATCTGATCTATTATTTGCATTAGATGTAATGTATATACATGTTAATATGATCAACATATTTTAGTTTCTTCTATATACTTTTAATTTATGATTTAATAATATGCCATGATCATGTAATAGATCTTAGATCTAGAATATTTTCTAAAATTTAAAATTAATTTTTATTAATCTTAGTCTTCTGCTGTATGATCTTGAAAAAGTTTCAAGATTTAGTTTTGAAATCCTAGATCTGGTTCTATCAATTGGTATCAGAGCATAGATTTTTTTATTACATGATTATTTGAGTATATTTAGATTATTTTTTAGATTAGATTTAATTTATAATCTAATTATTAAATCTAAAATTAAAATTTTTAATCATACGAACTGCTATAAGGTTGTCCTGCTGTAAGGTTTATCCCTTACAGTGAAAAGGTTGTCCTAGTTCATGTTGATCTACTTCTAATCATAAATTTATTAGATTTGATCTAATTTTATTTATAATTTAATAGATTTAAAATAGTTTTAGATTTAAAAATAAAATTTTTAGATTGCACGGACTGCTATAAGGTTATCTTTCTATAAGGTTTATCCCTTACAGTGGAAAGGTCGTCCTAGTACATGCTGATCTAAAATATTGATCATAAAAATTTAGATTAGATCTAAGAGATTTTATGATCTGATTAAAAATATTTTAATCTAATTTTAATCATCATAAATATATTAGATTTGGTCTAACATAATTTATGATTGATTATAGTTGAAATTATTTCAATTATATGAACCTATTTAGATTAGATCTAAAGTAGTTTCAGGCTTATTTTACTTGCATATTGATTATGAATCAAATATGCAACTTGATTGATAGAACCATGTTGTAAAAATATTTTATAAATATGAAAATTATTTTTGAAAAGCCGAACTCCAACCCTCAGCCCAAAACTTAATTAAGAATTAAGAAGTTGTTTGATTAGGATATAGGATTGTGAATTGAAGATCCTAAGACACAAATCATAACACATTGGGTTAAATGGGTTAGTGGAGATTAGGTCCATTAATTGGGTTAGACCTAGGGTTAGATTAAAGAATGGACTTAATTAATGAATTGACTAAATCTAATCAATTGTTATCTTAGATTAGATCAAGGATTCTCTAGATCAATTACAATAGTTGTAGTTGGTCAAGTCCATATCTTTAATGAGACCCAAGATTCTTGGCTATGCGGTCCAGCACGAACTTTTAGATTGATCTAATTAAAAATAATTAAATCAGTTGGTGTCTAAGGTAAACCAGACTGGTGGTCTTTAATTGGTAGCCCGCTTACCTGGCTATTTCTGATGGTGTCTAGGGTAAGCTTTGTCAGATCCTTCCACTGATCGAACTTATCTGGCCTCTTGGTAAAATTATGTTTTGATCGGATCACTTGACTATTCAAGCTGACCAATGTCAGCTAGGTAAATCAGTTTGATTGATTTAGGTGCTCCTAGACTAGCCTATTAATGGTCTCCTCTAAGCTGACTTGGTGAAGTCAGTGGGAGGATCATGACAAGCTGGTTTATCTAATCTTCTTCATCTTTAAATTAAATCCTCTAAAATTATTAGATCTCTAAAATGAGATAGTTTTTATGATAACTAGATCATAGCCTCCCATTAAAGCAGGTGATAATGGATCCATTAGTTGGATAATCATTGGAGGTCCAAAGGCCTGATGTTTATTGGCTAATGAAATTATCATTCATTATGTGATTTCTTAGCTGCATCTTTTTAAATGATGGTTAGGTTGGCCAACCAAAGTTGGGCCTAATCATTCATTGGTTTGATGGGCCAAATATGATCATGTTAATGGTTGGACCTTACTGAACCTTTTTAATGGAGGCCAAAGCCTACTGATTAGGGACTGTGGCAAAATTTAATTACTAGAAATTATTTAAAAAAATAATTGGTTATGAACCTATCCTTAGATGTACATGGGTTGGCCAACCAAAGTTGGGCTCATTTACAGTCTATGTGGATTCTAGTATCCACTAAGAAATTAGGGTAATTCCTCAAATTGAAGTTAGAGATTACCAATTCAAATAAAAAAGTGAGAGAACATTTTGATTAAAGTCTAAATCTTTAGGTTTAAAGAATCAATTACTAATTATATTATGGTTTTTCTTTGTGCAGATATGGCTACTTCTCTATCGCTACGATCATTATTAGACAATGAGTTGGTGGGACTCAACTTCGATAGCTAGTACCAAAAGTTGAAAATTACCCTAGAGCATGAATGGATCTTATATGTATTAACGGATCCTGCACCTGAGGAGCTAGCTGCCAATGCACATGGAACAGTCAGAGACACTAACCAGAAGTGGCTTAATGATCAGACCATGGTGCGTTGCATTATGCTGGCTACTATGAGCGATGAGTTCAGTCACAGATTTAAGATGGCTCAGCCAAAGGATATACTTCAAGTATTGAAGGATTTCTTTGGCACACCCGATGACGTGGAGAGGCACAAGACTAGTTGTGCCATCTTCAGTGTCAGGATATGTGATGGTGCCTCTGTCACTGATCATGTATTATACATGATCGAGCTGATAGAGTGTTTGAGCAAGCTTGACTTTTTCTTGCATAAATAACTTGGGAAGGATGCAATATTGAACTCAATGCCCAAGTTTTTTCTCCCATTCTTTACTCATTTTAGAATGACAAAGCCTGAAGTAGACTACCATGGATTACTGGGGTTATTTTAGAACTTTAAAAAGGATCATCAACTCCATAAAGAGTCGGTGAACATAGTAGGAGGTTCATCTTCTGATTCTCGATCCTTTAGAAAAGGAAAGAAGAAAAGAAGAAGAAAGCTAAGAAGGTGCAAGTACAGGCTGGGACATCTATGCAATGCCAGACCAGAAAGATCAAGCCCGATAAGAGTCTAGCTGAATGCTTCTTTTGCAAGAAGCGGGAGCATTGGAAGAGGAACTGTCCTCAATACATTGCCTCTCTAGATCCAAACAGGCAGAGAAAGAAGCAAGCGATTGCTAGGCAAGATAGTTATATGATAACTCCTTGTAATTTCTCTATTTATGATATTACTGATGGGGTATTGGATATCGGTAGCCCTTACCATATTTGCAATTCGTTGCAGGGATTGTAGGTCAGTAGGAGATTCGAGCAAGGTGAAAGATTTTTGAATGTTGGAGATGGAAGACCAGTTTCATTTCTAGCTTTAGAAATTCTGAAACTTGTATTTGAGTTCCATACCATTGTTCTTAGTGATTTTCATTTTTGTCCCAGTTTCTTTTTGAATGTTATTTCTGTAGGTTTTCTGGCCAAAAATGATTATGAAATATCAATAAAGAAACAAGTTTGTAATATCATTATGAATGGTGTTATTGTTTTCTGTGGACATTTGAATAATGGTGTGTATATGCCATTACAACCTGTTAACATAGTCTATTCAACTGGCAAGCATCCTAGATTAGATAGTATGTTAGATATCTATTTATGGCACTATAGGCTAGGTCATATAAACAAGAACAGGATAAATAGGTTGAGTCAAGAGAGAATTCTCGAAGTTAGTAATAGTGAATCACTTCCAACCTGTGAGTCCCATCTTCTTGATAAAATGACCAAGTCACCTTTTACTGGAAAAGGTGAAAGAGCCACTGAGCTCTTAGGTCTAGTACATACTAATGTATATGGACTAATGAGCACAAGTGCCAAAGATGGATATTTCTACTTTATTACTTTCATAGATGATCTATTCAGATATGGATTTGTCTATATGATAAAATACAAATCGAATTCATTTGAAATGTTCAAATGATTCCGAAGTGAAGCAAAAAAATAAATCAAGAAGAGTATCAAAACTCTTCGATCTGATCGAGGAGGGGAATATCTTTTCAATGAGTTTCTTACATATCTAGGAGAGAATGGAATTCTTTCCTAATGAACTCCTTTAGGAACACTCCGATCCATGATGGATTTTGCTAGCTTATCGATATCCTTCTAGGGATATGCACTCGAATCAGCTTGTTATCTATTAAATAGGGTTCCAAGTAAGTCTGTAGTTAAGACTCGATATGAGATATGGATAGAACGTAAACCAGCACTTTCACACCTTAGGATTTAGGGGTGCCCGACTTATGTCAAACGATTAGTTACAGATAAACTTGGACCTAGGTCAAACAAGTGCATGTTTATAGGGTACCCAAAAGAGATCGAAGAATACTATTTCTACCATGCTGATGAACAAAAGGTGTTCGTCGACCTTAAGGCAACTTTTTTGGAAAAGAAGTTTCTTGGAGAAGGAGCTATTGCCTCTAAGGTTGAACTAGATAAAGTTCAATAGGTAGAAAAATTGACACTTGTAACTGAACCTGAGTTAGATTTGATTAGATCAGATCTGAAGCTTAGTGTACCTACACCATTAAGGCGATCCGATAGAGTACCGCATCATCCGAATAGATACTATGACTTTTTGATCCAGGATGGTGATCCATCGAACTCGATGAGAATGATGAAGATCCAATCACTTATGTGGATGCTATGCAGAGATCCGATTCTGAGAAATGGCTTGAAGTCATGAAATCTAAAATGAAGTCCATGAAGGTTAACGATATATGGACATTGGTTAACCCACCCGAAGGGGTTAAACCCATTGGATGTAAATGGGTCTTCAAAATTAAAAGTGGCATAGAAGAGAAGGTGGAGATCTATAAAGCTCATCTGATTGCCAAGAGGTATCGTCAACATTATGGTATTGACTATGATGAGACGTTCTCTCCTGTGGCACTGCTCAAATCCATTCGGATAGTGCTTGTGATAGCTACCCATCAAGACTATGAGATCTGATAGATGGATGTGAAGATAGCTTTTCTAAATGGAGAGCTAACCGAAGAGGTATATATGATACAACTTGAGGGGTTCACATCCATAGATGAGTCCAAGGTGTGCAAGCTTTAGAGATCCATTTATAGATTGAAGCAGGCATCTTGGAGTTAGAACATGCATTTTGATAAGATGATCAAAATGTATGGCTTCGTTAAAAATGGAGAAGAGTCTTGCATTTACAAATGGGTAAATAGTTTAGCAATGGTATTTCTTATTTTATACGTAGATTGTAAGGATTTATGGTGCTCTCAAGCCTTGGGAGGCCATGAGAGGAGTCAGGAGGTTGGCTTTGAGGATTCTAGGGGCTTGGTTGGTACTTCGGAGATCTAGAACACAAGGTGAAGCAAGAAACCAAAGTCAGAGAATCAAGACTGCAGAAAGGAGATTTTTTGCAGATTAACTGGCTCAATCCAAAATTAGGTTGGCTAAGTCTAAGTACACAGGCAAAATAGAGAGTTGCACATTCGAAACTGCTGGCACGGCACAGGACTGGGTCGGCTCAGTCCAACAGTCACAAGACTGAGTCGGCTCAGTTTCAAATTGAGCCAACCTAGTGGAACCTAGTCGGCTCAGTGCTGAGACTGAGCTGGGTTAGTGCACGGGCAGAGTTATACGAGGGTCACTGAGCCAGCTCAGTGCACGGGCAAAGTTATACAAGGGTCTATTTTGGGCTAGGATCTGGGTTGATCCTAGGGATCAGCACTGAGCCGGCTCAATGCATGGGCAGAGTTATACGAGGGTCTATTTTGGGCTAGGATTTGGGTTGATCCTAGGGATCTTAAGGCTTGATTTGAAAGGTCTTAAGGGTGCTAATTCATGTATGGATTGGGTCTAGATCCAGAGGATGAGAGCATGGGAGACATGGGTGTACATGGGCTCGGTGAGTGCTTTTATGTATTGGGTTAGCTGTGGAGTTTTTTGGTCGGGCCTAATGGCTATTATAAATACATAGGTTGTATTAGGATTTTCAAGGTTGAAATCAATACAGACCTTTTCTCTCTCAACTCTCTTCTTCTCTTCTCTCTAAAGTTGCCACCCTAGGGTTCTTGAAGAAGCCCTAGAGAAGGAGGGCGTCTCCCTCAAGCCCAAGGAGGGAGGTGCCCCATCATAGATCCAGATGGAGGATCGGTGGTTTGTTGTTCATAGAAAATGTCACAGGTTCCTTCAGATCCATGCTAAGATTAGGAACTTTCGCAATATAGTATCGGAGCTTGTGATGCCAAGGATGATTGACGTTTGAGCGATATCATGGAACACCACAGATTTATCTGATCCGAGAAAAATCAGAGGCATTTGCCCGATTCAGAGCCTAGAGAGCTGAAGTAAAGAAGGAGTCAAAGAGATAGGTAAAGTGTCTGAGGTCGGACAATGGAGGGGAGTATACTAGCCTGAAGTTCAAGAGGTACTGTGAGAAAAATGGCATCAAATATCATTACACGGTGAGGATGACTTCCCAGTAGAATGGTGTCGTAGAGAGGATGAATCAGACACTGACCGAGAAGGCACAGAGTTTGAGGCTGTAGACATCACTTCCAAAGTTCTTTTGGAGTGATCCTCTAACTTTTTCTTATTTTCTTGTGAATAGGTTCCCTTATTATAAGCTGAATGGAGGCATTCCAGAGGAGGTCTGAAGTGGGAAGAAGGTGAAGCTTGGCCATCTGAAAGTCTTTAGTTGCACAGCTTATGCACATGTGGAGGCAACCGAGAGGAGCAAATTGGATCCGAAATCTTAAAAGATGACATTCATAGGGTATCCATAAGGAGTCAAGGGGTACTTGCTATGGAACTCTCAGGCACCGAAGTCAGTGATCAGCAGGAACATTATCTTTGATGAGAAGAGCATCTTGAGGAGGTTTGAGATAGATGGAACTAAAAAAATAAAGGTGAACAGCGATGGCCAGTTAGAGAATGATGGCATGCAGGTTACATCCACTTATAGAAGTGTTCCTATTGAGGTGGAGCTGGACAGAAAAGTATTATCTCAGATTAAAAATCAGCATGGAGGGTCGGTAGTTCAGACAGATGTGTAGGAGCAGCCATAGACATCAAGCAGAGATGTATCGGTGGGAGTGGCTTTGCACAAGCCCTAGCGTACTATTAGGAGATCAGTCAGATATGGCATTGATGAGATTATCTACTATGCACTCATCACTACTAATGGAGATCCAGAGAATTATGCAGAGGCCATGAAGAGTGAGGATCATGATTCGTGGATGCAGGCCATGATGGAGGAGATGGAATCACTTGAGAAGAATCAGACATAGCAACTGATGGATCTTCCAGAGGGTGCTCGACCTATTGGCTCAAAGTGGGTGTTCACAAAGAAAGAAGCACCTTCAGAATAAGGTCGAGTTTGATTCAAAGCAAGGCTGGTAGCAAAGGGATACAAAGGGAAGGGATTGACTAAACAAAAATTTTTTCTTCTATGGTGCGTCATACATCTATTCGAATTTTGCTGTCACTGGTGGCATAGCATAACATGAAATTAGAACAGATGGATGTGAAGATGGCCTTCCTTCATTGGATTTTGGAGGAAAGAATCTACATGAAGCAGCCAGATGGTTTCATGGAGATGGGACTGTAAGAAAAGATGCGTTTACTCAGGAAGACTTTGTATGGCTTGAAACAATCTGCTCGTCAATGGTATCGAAGGTTTGATAGCTTTATCTTGAGCCTAGATTTCAGTAGATGTGAACATGATTGTTGTGTCTACGTCAAGAATGTAGATGAGGAGGATGCTTGGTACCTGTTATTGTATGTAGATGATATGCTCATTGCCAGTAGAAGCATGGATATTGTGAAAAGGTTGAAAAGAGCATTATCATTTGAATTTGAGATGAAAGATTTAGGTCCAGTTGAGAAAATCCTTGGAATGGAGATTTGCAGAGATAGGTGCAAAGAAGTGCTCCATTTGTCATAAGGAAAGTATGTCCAAAAGATTTTGGAGAGGTTTGGGATGGAGAAGGCCAAACCTACGGAGATGCCATTGTCAAGCTATATGTCTCTCTCCAAGTTACAGTACCTTCAGTCAGAAGAGGAGAGATAGTACATGGAACAAGTCCCTTATGCAAATGTTGTAGGCAGTATGATGTACACTATGGTGTGCTATAGACCAGATATAGCATATGCTGTGAGCAAGGTTAGTAGATATATGGCTAACCCTAGGAAGGAATACTGGAAAGCATTAAAATGGATATTGAGATATCTGCATGGAACAAGGAATTATGGTTTGGTGTTTGGTGGGCAGTCGGAAGAATTTGGAGAACAATCAATGAAGATGTGTGAAGGTTCAGATCCTCTGGAAGGATTTGTTGATGTAAATTATGTTGATGATCTTGATACAAGAAGGTCTACCACTGGATACCTCTTCTACGTATATGGTGGATCGGTGTCTTAGAGATCAACCCTTCAGCCAATCACGATCTTGTCTACCACAGAGGTCGAGTACATTGGGATAACGGAGGCTGCAAAGGAAGCCCTTTGGCTTAGGAGGCTGATTGATGAGTTGGGGGTGGAGCAGACAAGGTTACACTATTTAGTGATAGTTAGAGTGCTCTATTGTTGGCACATAACCCAGTCTATCATGCGTGCATAAAACATATAGACGTGAGGTACCATAGGATCAGAGAGCCGGTGGAGGAAGGTGAAGTGGAACTAATGAAGGTCCATATCAAGGAGAATCAGTCTGATGCACTTATGAAGGTGAAGAAAAATCCTAATTTTTTGGATCAGGTTCGTTCAGACATGATCGGATCAAGAGATATATTTAAAAATTTTTTTTCTTTGATCCAAATTAGATTTAAAATATTTTAGATTTGATTCTTATTATTTTAATAATTAAAATAAATTTAGATAAATTAAATCAAATTTAATTTATCTTAATGTAGGGTAATCCTATTACCCATTGATGATCATATAAGCAGCGGAAGGTTCTGAATCTAGCCACGCAAGTGCCTGGCCTCTATCGATATCTATTTGGACTAGATCTAGAGATTCTTTTCTTCTCTATCACATCTCCAAAAATAAGATCTGGATCTAATTTGGAGGATCTTCAAAATAACTTTCGAATTTCAGCAGTTGTCCTTTGTAGCAGCACAGCCTTCTAGCTTTCTATCGTCTTTCTCTCATTTAGATTGCACCAACTTGGATCCCAAACCACTTTGGGCATGGAGAGGAGAGGGAGAAGATGGATTTGGCATGGAGGAGGAGGAGAGAACCAGCCTTGGGCATGGGAATTTTCAATTCTTTTTGAGTTGGGCGCAGGGTCTTATTTATAGACTATGCGTGATCCAACTCCTCTTCTTCCCAATCAATCACAACCCTTTATGAAATCAGATCTACATCTAACTGGTGGAAATAGAGTCCCTTGAATTCCTCCTTAGATGGTGCCTAAGATCAGTCAAACTTGATTCTTAGGAGGAGTTTAATTGGAATCCAAAAAGAGATGGAGTCTCTATCCAACAGGGACTCTTGGGCGCCTCTAGCTTGGGCACACGCCAAGGGTGGCGTGCGCCCTCCCTTGGCGTGCGCCCTCCTCCTTGCCAGGTTCTGGCAGGGGGACAAGCCCCTACCAACTCTTCAATAGGTGTGTGACACGTGGACAGAAGTCAAAGTATCAATGGTCAATATTTGACCAGTCAAAGATCAACTTTTGACCAAAGTCAAAGGACGAAAAATGGTAGGTGACCAAAAATGGTAGGTATTGTCTTACAAAATAAGACAACCCTTTTCTGACCTGGATAGACTCCAGTCAGACCAAGTGAAGGCCTTTGATCGAGCACAAACTCCTTTGGCTCAGTCAGGACAACTATTTATGATAGTAAAAGAAGAACGTTAGGTTCAATCGAGTGCTAGCACGATTTCCTTGAACCTAATTGAATCTCATTCAGATCAATTGAACTGGATTAGTTCAATTGATGATCACCAGATTCAAACCCTTATTTGTGTGACCTAGTTAGGTTCAGTTCTGTATGGTAATGGGATATGTCATGATCTCTATCATCGACATCATCGAAACTCCTTTCGATGGATCAGAACTCTTCTGATTCGAACAGCTAGAATGATCGATCATCTAAATCATTCTAATTGCTCCCAAAATCCACCAGTGACACCTAGCAGTATATGGTGGCAACCCATCAGAGCTGAATGTGAACCTCTTGGTGCAGCTACCTGTGTGATTAAGTTCTTCTATCTTGAGCCCCGATCAGATTAGGGTTAAGGTGAACTCGTCAAACCCTAGTCTCTATCATATGATGTAATCATTCGATTCAAGTCCGATGTGAAAACCTAAATAGAAACTCTTTCTATTATTTCACTCTACCATGGCCATGGGCTTCTGGACTTGATTCTCATGATCATCATAGGGCTGCTCCTCTACCACCGAGGTAGATAGATTCCATCTTGATGCAATCCAGTTCCTACAATGAACATGCTATAGCCAACATACACCTCAGGGTTCCGTATGGCTAGGAGATCGAGTTATGGTGTAGTCAAACTATAACACCCTCAAGGTGAACTGCCGATGCACCTCAGGTCAAAGAATCAGACACACCACTGCAGCATCGAGTCAGTCATTGATGAGAAGGTAGACTTCCTAATGACTACTCAAGGTGGTCACGCTCAGTGCCCTCATTCTCTAACGAGTACCTGTACTCTCGCTCTGGTGTCTCCACATCGTAGACTCAAGACTCATCTACTAAAGAGAAGTGATTGTACACCAACCTTCCAAATCAATCACCATCCTCGTGATGATCCTATGGTCGGGAGCATTTTATGAGTTAATAATGATTATTCATGTCTTAAATTTTCAACTCTTGAAAATATGAATTATCATTACCATTAACTCAAAGGATGTATCACAGACACTAAATACACATATGTGATAGAAAATAATCCATTTTATTGATTTTAGTCAAAATTATAATTTTGCCCCTAGAAGTGTATTACAAGTGTCAGCCAATTCTGACTTCTAGGACATATATATCTAACAGAAGGTACTCTCCAGAGATAGCTTTTAGAGATGTATGGCACAGATGGGTCTGTTGAAAAGAGATGAGTTCATAAGAACTTGAAAGCACTAAGGTAGAGAATGTGAGTTCAGAAGTGGCACTCCCAAGTCTTGAAAAAAAAAGAAGACAAGTCATGGAAAGACTGAAGCGAGTCGGAAGAAGAATCAGTCTCAATAGTAAAGTTCAAAAATGGGTTCAGCTCACTCTGAGACTGAGCCGGCTCAGTTGGAAATTAGGTCGATCAGTCCAGGACTGGGTCGGCTAGGTCTCAGAGAAAAAACTAGACAGAGAGCAGCATTTTTAGGCTATTAGCATGATACACAATAAGGTCGGCTTATTCTAAGACTAAGCCGACCCAGTCGCAGGTTAGCTGGCTTAGTTTGAAATTGGGCCGGCTTAGTTTTCATGGGTTATTATTTTATGTACGTGGGTTATTTGGATTTGGAGAGTTTTTCTATGAGCTTGGGTTTGACCCTTTGTAAAGTATATATACTAAAAATAGATCAAGATTGTAAGAGTGTTGAAATATACTGAATAAAAGCTCTTTTCTTTCAAAAATCTCTTCTTCTCTTCTTCTCTATTCCTTGATTTATTTGATCATGCTTCCGTAGAGATCTCTAAGAAGTACTTTCTTATTGCTTAGCTAATCATCAATGGCCACATCGATCCATGTGGGAAGAGTGTATATTTCCAACAATTGGTATCAGAGCCAAGTTTCAGAGCTTGATGGTGCATGGAAGGGAAGGAGAAGTCGTATAAGGTGAAATCAGAAATTTATCCAAGAATTCCATGGTATGTCTCAAATCTATCTTTGTTATTGCTGTGGTTTGGCCAATCGGGAGTAGCGGGTTGAAGATGGAGGTTGAGAGGATTAATGAGAAGGAATTTTCTTCGGGTGGAAGGATTTGGTGCATGATTTGCTGATCGATCTTGGTGGAAAAGTTGGGATGTATGATGGTTATGTGACAGGCAGGGAGCGCTGGAGTGCTGCAGTAGCACTTTCCTGAAGATGCAGGGCTAAGAGAGGCTCGATGATACAACAATCGAGGGAAGTATCTCAGCGAAGAGTATCAAGGTTCTCTAGAAAGATGGGCAGTGTAGGGCTGTTGAAAAGAGATTTTTCAAGGGGTAATGGTCGAAGGAAGGCTGAAGAAGCAACTATACGTCCTTTGATGTCTGAAAGGTGGGAAGTAGTCAGAGATGTATTCAGTGATTCGATCAGAGCATGGATTTACGAAGCCTTGGAAGTTATGGAGATGGATGATCCATGGAGGTCCAGTAAGTTGGGGCTGGATGGCTGTAGAGTAGCGTAGAGATGAGTCAGGGAGCGCTACCCTAAAGGCACAGGGGCTGAGAGAGGCTTGGTGGTGTAGCAGCCAAGGAGTGTATCTCAGCAGATGGAGTCATGGGCTTCTCAGAAAGATCAGGAGCATGTCTCAGGGAGAGCCAGGAGGTCTTAGGGAGTGCCAGGAGGTCTCAGACAGCTGGGAGTATCATGGATCGGGTTTTTTTCTATAGGGGCATCAGAAAGAGTTGCGGTTCAGATGGAGGATGGTTCTCCGGGTGCAACTGAAGCGATGGCTAGTGTAGAGGCAGAAGAGAAGGACTAGGGTGAAATTTTCTAGGATTTAGTCACTAGATTCAGAAGAGTTGGATGAGCTCTTGGGTTTCGGAGGTGCCCACAGGTTGCAGAGGTATCCGAGATAGCTTTGAAGGGATTTGCGTAGTGTAGAGAGTTCGAAGGGACAGCGACAGTGTTCGAGGTGTAGTGGCAGGCTCAGCAGTACAGCGTTGAGTGGTTGGCCTTGAGGGACTCGATGATAGAGTCGGCTTCTACGGCATCAGATGGACTTCGGATATAGGTGGAGCTCTATAGTGGTAGCTTCATAATTGGAGAGGAATTTGACATGAGTTCAGAGCAGAGGGGTGCGGGAGGATCGATATCCTAGTGCCAGCATCGGTGATGCACAGTTCCAGATGGAGCGACATGTGTAGGAGGACAGACGTTGTTATGAGGAGACCATGTCAGGGTTTGCTGCGAGTGCCAGTATAGGAACGTTGTGGGTTCTCCAGAAAAGTCTAGCAAAAATGATGCAGCTGCTAAGTAGAAGGGATCCTACAACTTTAGGATGGTGCAAAGGTGCAAGCCAAGGTCTTCAGTGGTAGAGGCAGTCATCTCGAAGGCCTCAAGGGTGCACAACAACTGAAGAGGATTGGCAGAGGCGATGTTTGCATAGGTACTGTCGAGTGCGTAGGGATAGTGGGATCATGCAGGAGGTTATTGCCGAGAGGTTTGCCAAGGCTTGGGGCACCAAGGTGGAGATTATGAGAATTTATGATGCTCCTAAGCCTTGGGAGGCCACGAGAGGAGTCAGGGGGTTGGCTCCGAGGATTTCAGGAGCTTGGTTGGTACTTCGGAGACTTGGGACACAAGGTAAAGCAAGGAACCAAAGTTGGAGAATCAAGACTACAGAAAGAAGATTTTCTATAGGTTAGCCGGCTCAGTCCAAAATTGCGTCGGCTAAATCTCAATGCATAGGCAAAATAGAGAGCTGCACATTTAAGACTACTTGCATGGCACAGGACTGAGCCGACGCAGTGGAACTTAGCTGACTCAGTGCTGAGATTGAGCCTGCTTAGTACGCGGGCAGAGTTACGCGAGGGTCTATTTTGGGCTAGGGTCTGGGTTGATCTTAGTGATCTTAAGGCCTGGTTTGAGAGGTCTTAAGGGGGCTAATTCATATATGGATTGGGTCTAGATCTAGAGGATGAGAGCATGGAAGACATGAGTGTACATGGACTCAGCGAGTGCTTTCATGTATTGGGTTAGCTAGGGAGTTTTCTAGTCGGGCCTAATGACTATGTATAAATACATAGGTTGTATTAGGTTTTCAAGGTTGAAATCAATACAGACCTTTTCTCCCTCAACTCTCTTTTTCTCTTCTCTATAGAGTTGCCACCTTAGGGTTCTTGAAGAAGTCCTAGAGAAGGGGGCATCTCCCTTAAGCCCAAGGAGGGAGGTGCCCTATCATAGATCCAGGTGGAGGATCGATGGTTTGCTATACATAGAGAACATCATAAGTTCCTTCAGATCTGTGCTAAAGAGCAGGGGCTTTCACAACATGGTATCGAAGCTTATGATGCCAAGGATGATTGGCATTCGAGCAATATCATGGAAGATCATGGATGACATTCTCTTAATCGAGAATGACATCCCCGCACTGTAGGGAATAAAAATCTGGTTGTCATCATAGTTCTCCATGAAGGACTTGGATGAAGCATCCTACATCCTAGGGATGAAGATTTATAGGGATAGATCTAAATGGATGCTTGGATTATCCTAGTCTACGTATATAGATACTTTGCTGAAGAGATTCAGCATGGAGATTTCAAAAAGGACTATCTCTCGATAGGCCATGAAATTTCTCTCTTTAAGAAGAATTATCCGATAATTCCTGAAGAGAGAGAGCATATGAGTAGAGTCTCATATGCTTCGATAGTGGAATCTATCATGTACGCCATAATATGTATGAGACCAGACATGGCATACTCACTAGGAGTAGTAAGTAGATACCAGTCTGATCTTGAAGAAAATCACTGGAAAGTGGTTAAAACCATTCTTAAGTATTTGAGAAATACTAAGAACCAATGGTTGGTTTATGGCGAGTCAGATATGAAACTTATGGGGTTTATAGACTCCAGCTTTCAATTTGACCATGATGATTGTAGAAGCATATCGGGATATATCTTTACTCTAAATGATGGAGCAATCTGTTGGAAGAGTTCCAAGTAGCATACTGTAGTAGACTTTGTTTGCGAAGCAGAGGACATCGCAGCATCAGATGTCGCGAAGGAAGCTGCATGGCTAAGAAAGTTTATCACCAAGCTTGAAGTAGCACCCTTCCTAGATGGTCCGATCCTGCTCTACTACGACAGCATTGGTGCCATAGCTCAGGTGAAGGAACCAAAGGCACACCAGCGGACGAAGCACATCTTGCACCGCTTCCACCAGGTTTGGAAGATCATGGATTGAGGTGATGTCGATCTTTAGAAGATCGGTAGAAAGGAGAACCTGGCCGTCTCCTTCACTAAAGCCCGGTGATAAAGAAGTTCGATAACCATAAGTCAAAGATGGGTATTAGATACTATGTCGAGTGACTTTAGGATAAGTGAAAGTTGTTGGAAAATGTATCCCAAAGCCAATCATCAGTCTATTGATGGTTGAGCTACATTGTATCTATAATTGATTAATTAATAAATAAAATATATTTTTGATATTTTTTTTATTACAAAGTATTCATCTTCTAACGAACTTCATTATTGTGATGAAGTCCTTAGAACTATTTAACTTCGATAAAGAGAGGATTTATCAATTAATCCTTAAATTTATTCACGACAAAATGATAGGTTGTTAATTAGGACAACAGTATCTATCGAGCATAGGTCGCTGTATGCCATATAGGATGGTTGTCCTCTTAACCAAGGAGTATGAAGACATTGGTATGGCATACAGGTGAGATGTATGGGTACATCATTATTGAATATGACTAACTCTAAAGCATTCTACTGTCGAGATGTCTTTGATGGGATATAGATATAATTATCCCTTAGACCTGAGATTACCTTAGTGACTTGCAAGCAACTCTCTGTGCTTTGGTACCAGACTAACTAAATTTCTAATTCAGTAATGGAAGGCTTCTGGGCATAGTCAAATACTTGCGAAGTCAGAGTGTGATCAAGATGGAATTAACCACTCTAAGAGTTGGAGAAAAATGTATCACTATATTTCAATATAGTAAAATCTTAGTCAGGATAATCCATTAGATGGATTTGATATTTTAAAATACAATATGGACAACCTTATCAGAGTTGACAGTTGAACTCTTAGGTATTCTATGAGTATTTTGATCAAGGGGATGAATTATATGGAAACTATATCTGCATGGATTCTAAGGATGTTGTTCTGTATATTCGACCTATCCGACCATCGGATATCATTGCTAGATGGTCACTTCGATTAGTACAAAAATTTATTCTTATGCTACCGACTTAGGTTCAGACCTATGAGGTCACACACATTAGAGTTTACAATCCGATTGGATGGTTGATCAACGATTAAGAATCATTCTAGGATTAAATGATCAACATGATTGATGTTTAACCTAGTGCAAGTATTATAGGAGGATTGATTAGCAATTAGATTGCTAATTGACTTAATTTAATTAAGCCAAAGGACTAAGATTAAGTTTAATTAAATATGATTTAATTAAATTTAGTTTGGACTTGATTGGATTAAGTGCAATTGATTTATTGGATAAGCCAAGTGCAAAGAAGAACTAGTCCTAATTCAACTAGGACATGGGTCAATCCAATTTCTTAATTTAATTAAAAAATTAAATTAGAATTAAATCTAATTTAATCTAATTTAATTAAATTTTTAATTAGTTTAAGACCTAATTTAATTAGGTTGAATTAATTTTGATTTGATTTGGTTTGAGAAACCATGTTGGACCAAGTCAAAATAAGAATCTTAGTAAGACTAGGAACTTCCCTTCTTGTGCCACCTTAGTCCCAATGCCCACCCTTCACGCCCCTTTGATTTTGCATGAATTCTTCATGCCCAAGAGAAGCCTACCATATCCCAAAGTCCTCCTCTTTCTTTCTTACATGGTAAATTAAGTGTGGACCAAGTCAAAGTAGGAATTGGTTTTGATTTCAAATTCTATGAGATAGAATTTTAGAAAACCAAAACTCTTCCTATAGTGCACTAATTCCACCCAGATTTTTTCTAGGATTTTCATGACTTTTAGAGGGATTTTTATATGATAAAACTTGATGGTCCACAGTAGAAAAGAAGGAGGAGGCACCCAAGAGTTAGGTGCCCCTTGTCTTGCCCATTTTGGACATTTCTTGTCTAGGTATTTGATCTAGACAATGACTCCTCTATATCTTTCTATATAAGATAAATTTTGGGCTAATTTTTGGATATATTCTAGGCCATTGAGATACTTTTGGGGTATGTGAAAATCAGGGAGAAAGAGTATTGGGGCATGGGGATTTCATAGACACCAATTGAGGTGTCTAGGTGAGAGAATAAAGAAGAAGAAGAAGGATTCTTTTACTAGGATTTTTTCTTTAATCTTTTACTTCATGTTTAGAGATTTTTGAAGGTGTCTTAGGTTCAAAATCTCTTTTCCTTCCTTTTAAAAATTGGAGAGTCCAAGATTTGAAGAAGATGGTTCCAGATCGACCATCAAAGAAAGATCAGCATAGTACTAGCATACTATGCTAATTTCCTGCATTGAACTTCTGATCATGATTCGCAGGTTTGAGTGGATGACTTCTAGAGGTCGGACACTTGTGTGGCTCATAATATCATCCTCATGCCCAAATCAGCAAGTTAGAATATCTAACTTGCACAGATAATAGATCTGATCTATTATTTTCATACCTACATTAGATGTAGTGTATATACATATTGATGTGATCAATATATTTTAGTTTCTTCTTTATATTCTTAATTTTTAATTTAATAACATGCCATGATCATGTAATAGATCTTAGATCTAGGATATTTTTTAGAATTTAAAATTAATTTTAATTAATTTTAGTCTTCCGCTGCCTGATCTTGAAAAATTTCAAGATCTAGTCCTGAAATTCTAGATCTGGTTCTATCAGTAGTTAAGTCGGAGGATATGATTACTAGAAAGGTCTCATAAGATTCAAGAAATAAATACTTCAATGTATCAGGAAAAGGCTTTAACTCTAAGATAGGTGGTGCTTCTAGGGATGGTACAAGAGGGCTTGATTGAGTTGATAATTATTCATACTTTACAGTCCAAGGAGGAGTGGTGCTAAAATTGGGTGGCTCTAAAAGTGCATTAACCTCTCTAGTGTACCCATCAATATCGAAATCATCCACTCCAAAGTATGCTAAGCATGCCTGTAAAGGTCTGAGTTGAGCAAGGTATGGGTTTTGTCTTCTAAAACTTCATCTAGCAAATTAATTTTACAATGGTTGAAAGTGGGTGGTCTCTGAGTAGCGTTAAAAATATTCAACCTTAGCTTTTTATTTCTGAAAGATACATCCATAATTTCGGTCCTACGGTTTATGCAAGTATTAGCAGTCACTAGAAAGGATCTACCTAGGATGATAGGTATTTGAGTGAGGTTACTACTAGTTTTCATGTCTAACACTAGAAAGTTTATAGGAAAGTAAAATTTATGTACCTTGACCAGCACATCTTCCAACATTCCATGGGATACCTTAATTTATCTATTAGCTAATTATAGGCTTACCATTGTGGGTTTCAATTCTCCAAATCCAAAGAGATCATAGACCGAGCTCGGGAGAAGATTAACGCTCACATCCAAATCTAACAATGCTTTCTTAATAGTCAGGTCCCCTTTGATACGAGATATGATTGGAGTACTAGGATCCTTGAGTTCTTCATTTTTGGGTGCACAGATTTTTGAGGAATTTGACATATGTTGGAACTTATTTAATAGCATCAAGAAGGGATAAATTAATTTAGATTTGTTTAAATAATTCAAGCATTTTATTCATTTTTATGCCCTTCTTATCTAAAGGCAGAGGAAATTCTAAGGCACTAAGAAATGGGGCCTTAGGTGCCAGTGTTGGATCAGTTGGTTCTTCCCTCTCTATAGTTTTGTTCTTTTATGGTTCGACTGGTTTTGATGGTTCTGATTTTTGAGTTGTTTTTGACTGATTTATGGTTTTCTCACTTCTAATGGTCATAACAGACTTGGCATGTTCAGGAAAAATCTCTAGGCTAGTGGAGCTTTCAACCATGTATTGTTCTTTTGGGTTATTGATGGACCGACTTGAAAGTTTTTCTTCCTTCTATTAAAAGCAGTGGCTAGTTAACCTATTTGGGTCTCAAGCTTGGCTATTGATTGAGTGTGGGAGTGGAGGTTTGGATGACTTTTTCCTCAAAGGTAGTGTTTGAAGGAGGCTATGAATTTTATGCAACTTGTGGGTATGGAGCTAGTTATAGGCTCTCTCAGTATAATTAGGTCTAGGTATCGGTGGTCTAGTAGTAGATTGTTGGGCCCAAGAAAAATTAGGATGGTTTCTCTAACCGAGATTGTAGGTATTGGAGTAAGGGTTGTATCCTGATCTAAAATTATTCTAAGTTTGTGCTTGATTTACTTGTTCATGTATAAACTTAAGGAACTGGGATACAACAGGACAATCATAAATAGTGTATGTAGGACATGAACATATTGAACAAACATCTATCATAGGTATGGGTGGAGTACTGGTGGGCATTGCTTGCAACAATCAGTCTATCTTTTGGGATAATTCATCTACTCGACTGTAGATATCCATTGAGCTACCAATTTCATAAATTCCATCCCATTTAGGTCTAGACATAGGAGGGTCTCTCTTGGCAGTAAACATATGGTGTAATGAATTTTTGTATAGGATTTCAAATAGCTGCTAGGCTTCATGCTCATTTTTTAGCATGAAGTTTCCACTATAGGATGCATCAACCATCTGTTGGTGCTTCTTTGTCAAGCCATCATAGAAGCACTGGACTAGTTGCCACTTGGGTACCGTATGGTGGAGGCATTTTTTAATCAATTCTTTTAACCTCTCCTAAGTCTCATGAAACATCTCTCCCTCTAACTAAAAAAAAATTAGTTATGGCCTTTCTTATTTAATTAGTTTTTTCTATTAGAAAGTACTTTTTGAGGAATTTCCTTTAAAGTTGGTCCTAAGTTGAAATAGTTATAGTATCTAAGGAGTTTAGCTAATATTTGGCTTTGTCCTTCAATGAAAAGGAAAATAATTTCAACCTAAGGGCATCATCAGAGAAATTTTGGATTTTAACCATTGAGCATATTTTTAGAAATTCATCAAGATATTTGTATGGGTCCTCATTGACAAGTCCATAAAAAGATGGGAGCATCTGAATAACACTAGACTTGATTTTATACTATGTAGCCTCTACTAGAGGAGCTTGAATGTAGGAAGAGTAAGTATATGTGGAAGGAGTAAAGTACTCCTTCAATTATCTAGGTGGATCGTTCTTCTGATTTTGATCCATATTTCTGGATCTATTAGCTCTAAGGGCTCTCTCGATTTTAGGATCTAGGGGTTAAATTTTGGGTTGCAGTGAGCGACGCCCGAGCATAAACCCTATAATTATACCTTAGGACAAACATAAAAAAATATTATTTTTTTAGAATTTTTTAATAAGATAAAAGAAAAGAGATGAAAGAAATTCTAAAGATGAGAACCTAAAGAATCCTAAATCTAAGAAATAGGTGCGAAGAGTTTAATTAGGTTTGATGTTAATTAGCAATTAAGTTATACAATTAATCATGGCTAAGGATTATCCTAGATCTAGACAACTCTTAACTGCTAAGGTCACCTTTGAGTACTCCAAGCTCAAGACTGACTAACTAACTTGATCAGGTAAGTGTAAGATGTGGAAGGTTTCCTGCTTATTGCTTTCCTTAGATACCAACTGAGTTGGCTAAGTTAGATAATGAAACTAATTGAAAATCACCTTCTTTGAACCACTTACCTTAGACACCGAATAATTAATCAATTCGAATCCTGTCTAACTCTAGGATTTTCTTATCCCATTGAGCTTGAATATCCTTAAGGGCCAATGTCTAATTGATTTTTAAGAATTAGAATTTAGGTTAATGCAATATGAAGGTTTATGATTTTTGGGCTAAGAAAGGATGATCAAATCTCTACCTTATCTTATTTAATTAGATTTAGTATCCTTAAAATATTTTATGAAGATGAGATGCAGAAAGTCAAGATGTCCAAGTAAGTAAGACAATCAAATTTAAATTAGTTAATTTCACTTGTTAGGTTCTATAATTAAGTCTTTAATTCCTTAAATAGCTTATGCAATGTCAGTCTAATTTTTTAAATTAATTTTTAATTTTTTTGATTTTTTTGAGCAAATAAATCATGATTCCTAACAACGGCATCAAAATTTGATCACTGTCATAGGTGATCAAAAATAAAACCTAATTCAAACTATATAGATAGGATGAATCAGGATCGTATCCTTAGGGATTTGTTAATTATGTTTAATTAATTTAGATTTAAATTGAAGGTAGAATAAAAATTAATTAAAAGACTACTTGACTTAATTAATTAAGAAAGCAAATAAATAAGCAAATTAATTAAAAGTTGGATTGCAAGTATGAAGGTGGATTCTCTGGATCTCAATTGCTCTCTTGCTTTGATAGCAGGTATCTAATCAATAAAGACATAATCTATCTTAGAGAGCACGATCCGTGCTCTTAGATTATAGTCAATCTCTTAAAGTTATAGGCTAGTATAAATTAAATTAGATATAATAAAAAAATTAATTTAAAGATAATCCATCCTAAGAGCATGAACCATATCCAAAAATCATAGCTTATCTCAAGGATCATAAACTATTCCAGATTAATCTTATGCAAGAAAATAAAGACACAAGAATATAATAAGGAAAAATAGACTTTATTATATATTAAAAAAATATAAAAGATGAAAAATAGAAAATACCATCAAAATAAGATCATAGTGATCTCCTGAGAATAAGACAAACTTGCCAGTCATCAGAAAGCTTCTCATTGGTATCTTCATCCTAGAGCTTTGAGGAAGAATCTAGGCAGCAGCTGGGTGCAGAAATTAGGAGTAGGAGAAGAAATTTGGTAGAGAAATAGGTTTAGATTTGTGATTTGTGGAAGAAAGAAAGAAGAAGGAAGAAAAAGAAAGCTTGGAGAGAGAGAAGAGGGAGAGAGAGCTGGTTATGTGTGAAGGAGAGGCATCCGTTTGGGCTAAACATATAAAAGAAGGGCTGATGGTCGATCTATTGGCTTAGGATGGTTTTTATAGAGGAAAAAATGAGAGAAATTGAGTTAGAGAAGGAGAAAAACTAAGAAAATTGGTTTTGGATTGAATTCTTGCTCCCGTAAAGGTTTACAGCCACTGGATTGGGTTTAAACGGCTCAGATTGAGTCAAAATCTGTAGTTTGCAGCTTCATCAGGGCTTGGATCAATTTAAAGCCATCATATCATCCCATCAGATGCTTTCGGACCATTGGATGGTGCTGGGATCGCCTGAATCAAATCAAAATCTATTTTTGGCCATTAGATCTTGATCGATGTGAATTTTAGCCACACGATCGTGCAATAGGAGTTGGATGCCATTGAATCAAACTAGGAAACTATGGGAACAGTTGGATCTTAATCTAGATGGCTACGTGCCATCCGATTGTGTCGTACTATTCCTATAGACCGCCATAAACTAGATTCATTGAAAACCTAGATGAATTGCCATGCACCATGTCTGCCAGAATTCCATTTATATCCCTATAAGCTGCATGATAATTTTCATGGACCCTTTAAGAGTCCACGCTTGCCATGCACGGTGCACTGATTGGTCGCACCTACTGAGCTGGGTGGCTATGCCTGGCTTCAAGGATCGGTCGGTCGGTCCATCGTGCACCGACTAGCCTAATGGGCAGGACTTTAGGCCGATTTAGGCCAATTTTATTATTATTATTATTATCTTCTTTTTTCTTTTAATCATCATTTTGGGTCCAATTTAAGTCCAATTTGTTTTAAATTTTATTCGTTTTAATCCATAAATCAAGATCTTTTCATCAACAATTCTCTTTTCTACAAAAGATAAATAAAAGTATCAATTCTTTAAAAAAAATAAATTAATTAATAAATTAATACTCTTATAGATATATTTAATGTGTTTATCAGTTTATAGATTTTAGTTTTCAATCCAATCATGATAACAATAAAAGTGTATTAGGATATATATTTATCCTTAATAGTGAAGTTGTTTGTTGAAAAAGTTTCAAGTAGCACACTATAATCGACTCAATATGCGAGGTGGAGTATGTCGCTGCATCAGATGCTGCCAAAAAAGCTGTGTAGCTGAGAAAATTCATCACCAAGCTTGGAGTGGCACTCTTCCCTGATGGCCCAGTTTTGCTTTTTTGTGATAGCTCTTGATCCATTGCTCAGGCGAAGGAACCGAAGGCACACTAGTAGATGAAGCATATTCTACGTCGCTACCACCTTATTTGGGAGATCGTGGATCAAGGTGATGTTTGTTAGATATATGTGCCCTATAAGCCAGAATTGGCTGACACTTGTAATACACTTCTAGGGGCAAAATTGTAATTTTGACTAATATCAATAAAATGGGTTATTTTCTATCACATATGTATATTTAGTGTTTGTGATACATCCTTTGAGTTAATGGTAATGATAATTCATATTTTCAAGAGTTGAAAATTTAAGACATGAATAATCATTATTAACTCATAAAATGCTCTCAACCATAGGATCATCACGAGGATGGTGATTGATCCGGAAGGTTGGTGTACAATTGCTTCTCTTTAGTAGATGAGTCTTGAGTCTACGGTGTGAGACACCGAAGCGAGAGTATAGGTACTCGTTAGAGAATGAGGGCACTGAGCGTGACCATCCTCGAGTAGTCATTAGGGAGTCTACCTTCTCGTCAATGACTGACTCGATGCTGCAGTAGTGTGTCTGGTTCTTTGACCTGAGATGCATCGGTAGTTCACCTTGAGGGTGTTATAGTTTGACTACACCATTACTCGGTCTCCTAGCCATTTAGAATCCTGAGGTGTATGTTGGCTATAGCATGTTCATTGTAGGAACTGGATAGCATCAAGATAGAATCTATCTACCTTGGTGGTAGAGGAGCAGCCCTATGATGATCATGAGAATCAAGCCTAGAAGTCCATGGCCATGGCAGAGTGAAATAATAGAAAGAGTTTCTATTTAGATTTTTACATTGGACTTGAATCGAATGATTACATCATATGACAGAGACTAGGGTTTGACGAGTTCACCTTAACACTAATCTGATCGGGGCTCAAGATAGAAGAACTTAATCTAGCTGTGTGATTAAGTTCACCTTAACACTAGAAGAACTTAATCTAGACATCATCTGACGAGTTCACCATACAGAACTTAATCTGACGAGTTCACCTTAACACTAGATTAAGTTCTGTATGGATCAGAACTTAATCTGACGAGTTCTGTATGGTAATGACAGAGACTAGATGATCGATCATTCTAGCTCTTTGAATCAAAAGAGTTCTGATCCATCGAAAGGAGTTTCGATGATGTCGATGATAGAGATCATGATATATTTCATTACCATACAGAACTGAACCTAATTGGGTCACACAAATAAGGGTTTGAATCTGATGATCCTTAATTGAACTGATATAGTTCAATTGATCTGAATGAGGTTAAATTAGGTTCAAGAAAATCGTGCTAGCACTCGATTGAACCTAACGTTCTTCTTTTACTATCATAAATAGTTGTCCTGACTGAGCCAAAGGAGTTTGTGCCTTCATTTGGTCTGACTGGAGCTTGTCCAAGTCAGAAAAGGTTGTCTTATTTTGTAAGACATTACCTACCATTTTTGGTCACCTGCCATTTCTCATCCTTTGACTTTGATCAAAAGTTGACCTTTGACTGGTCAAACGTTGACCATTGATACTTTGACTTCTGTCCACGTGTCACGCACCTATTGAAAAGCTAATGGGGGCCTATCCCCCTGCCAGAACTTGGCAAGGAGGAGGGCGCATGCCACCCTTGGCATGTAACCAAGTTGGAGGCGCCCAAGAGTCCCTGTTGGATAGAGACTCCATCTCCTTTTTGGATTCTGATTAGAGTTCTCCTAAGAACCAATTTTGACTAGTCTTAGGCACCCTCTAAGGAGGAATCCAAGAGATGCTATTCCCACCAATCAGATTTAGATCTGATTTCACAAAGAGTTGTGATTGGTTGGGAAGAAGAGGAGTTGGATCACAGATAGTCTATAAATAAGACCCTGCACCCAACTCAAATTAAGATTGGAGAATTGAAATCCCATGCCCCAAGGCTGCCTCTCCCCTCTTCCTCCATGCCAAACCCACCTTCTCCCTCTCCTCTCCATGCATCCAAAGTATTTTGGACCTTGGTTGGTGCAATCCAGATGAGAGAAAAGGTGACTGAAAGCTAGAAGGCTGCGCTGCTGCAAATGACAACTGCTGATCTTCAAAAGGAGTTTTGAAGATCCTCCAGATCAGATCCAGATCTAATTTTTAGGAGACGTAATAGAGAAGAAGAGGATCTTCAGATCCAGCCTGAGTGGATATCGATAGAGGCCAGACACTTGCGTGGCTAGATCCAGAACCTTCCGCTGCTCACAGGATCATCATCGGGTAATAGGATTATCCACTTCAAGGTAAATTAAATTTGATTTAATTTATTTGATTTTATTTTAATTATTAAAATAATAAGAATCAAATCTAAAATATTTTAGATCTAATCTAGATCAAAGAAAAAAAATTTTAAAATATATCTCTTGATCTGATTAGATCTGAATGAACCTGGTCCGCGAAATTATGATTTTTCTTCAATGTTGACCTTTAGAAGATCGATGGACAGGAGAACTTGGCTGACCTATTCACTAAAGCCATTATGGTAAAAGAGTTTGATGATTTCAAGTCAATGATGGGTATCAAATACTATATCGATTGGCTTTAGTCCAAGTGCGAGATTATTGAAAATTATACTCCAAAGCTAATCGTCAATCTATTGATGGTTGAGCTATTTGTTATATTTGTATATGAATTATATATGAATAATATGTAATTTTGGCATTTTCATCATAAATTTTTTGCATCTTCTAATAAACTCCTATGCTGTGATGAAGTCCATAGGATTATTTAGAATCGATAAAGGCGGATTTATTATTTAGTCCTTAAATCTATTTGCGATTAAATGATACGTTGTTACTTAGGATGATAATGTTTTATCGAGTGTAGGTTATTATGTGCCATATGGGTTGATTGTCTTCTTAACCAAGGAGTGTGGAGACACTGGTATAGCATGTAGGTGAGATATAGGGGTATATCTGAAAGAAAAATCTGATTTTCTATCATAGGATCATCCAGATCTGATTAGATATAAGATAGATTTTTTTACAAAAATTTCTATGATCCGATTAGATCTAAGAGTTCTAAGATCTGATCATGATGATCTAATATTAAAAATTTTAAAAAAATTAAATTAGATTTAATTTTTAAGTACCTTGTTAGGTAATCTGATTATCCTACGATGATCTTATTGGTTCCTGAGGTTCTAGAAGGAGCCACGCACGTGCCTGGCCTCTACCGATATCCAATCAAGTAGGATCTGAACATCTTCTCCTCATAAATCTCTCCTCAAAAGATCAAATCTACATCTGATCTATAGATCCTTCAAAACTAATTCTGAAGGCAGCCTGTTCATCTCACAAATACCATCACGTAGATCCTGAATCTTGTGTCAAAAACCTTGAACCTTTGTCTCAGATTTGTGTCTAACTTTTTAGGCATGTAGAAGAAAGGGAGAGAGAGAATTAGAGAGGCATGGAAGATGAAATGGGCAGCAGTTGGGCATGGAAAGAAGATCACAAATTAAAGACCTTTTGGCACAAGGGTTCTTATAGAAAAACCCAGCGCCATATAGGAGTCCCTTTTGATCAAATTGTTGGGAATATGTTCCAAAGCCAATCGTTAGCCTGTTGATGGTTGTGCTACTTGTTGTACTTGTATATGAATTATCAAATAATAAAAGTTATTTTGGTATTTTTCATCATAAATTCTGTTGTCTTCTAATGAACTCCTATGTTGTGATGAAGTCCTTAGGACTATCTAGATTTGACAAAGGAGGATTTGTCATTTAGTTCTTAAATTGTTCATGACCAAAAGATACGTTGTTATTTAGGACGACAACGTTTATTGAGTAGAAGTCATTAGGTGCTATATAGGTTGGTTGTCCTCATAACCAAAGAGTGTTGAGACACTGGCATAGCATGTAAGTGAGATATATGGGTACATCTGCACTGAATGTGACAACTCCAGAGCTTTTCTTCTATCAAGATTTGTCCTGAAGAATATGGGTATAAGTGTTCCTTAGATCTGAGACCAGCATGGTGATTTGCAAGCAACTCACTGTACTTAGGTACTAGATTACCTGAATTTCTAATTCAGTGATGGAAGGCTACTGGGTGCAGTCAAATACTTGGCTTGTCAGTGCATGAGTTAAGATGGGATTGATTCCTTCAAGTGTTGGAGCAAGTGCATCGCTGTATTTTAATTTAGCAAATTCTCGACTGGGGTAGTCCATATGATGGATGCTAAATTTTAAAATACAATATGGATGAATTTTAGGGTTGATAGTAAATCGTAGATCATCCTTTTGAGCATCATGATTAAGGGGATGAATTATACGATAACCATATTCCACAGGTTCGTCATTATTGCATTGCGACTTTTTGATCTATCCGGACGTCGGGTACCATTGCTAGATGGTCACATTGATTGGTACAGAAAATTGGTTTTTGTGCTATCGACTTAGGATTCGAACCTATGGGGTCACACACATATGGAGTTCCTATATGATCTGATGGTTGATCATGAGTCTTGATGACCTAGGATACTGAGGTCAAGAGTCTCACTAGACTGGGACTCTATGATCAAGAGTCCCATTGGATTGGGACTCTAAGTCCTACTCATCTAGGACACTCTGATCAGGAGTTCCACTGGTTTAGGACTCTAAGATCATGAGTTTCATTCATTTGGGACACTGGGTTCAAGAGACCTTCTGCATGTTAAACACATGGGAGGAGGCATTGGATAAAGATAAGAGGCTCATTTAATTTTTGAAATTAAGTGAGTCGTTAAAACCTCCCAACCACTCGATTCTTATCTTTCTCCATGTGTTTTTTCCATGGTATTCATGTCAATAAATTATGAGAATTTTTATGCATGTAGATGAAGGGGTTAGCATTATGTGATAAAAATTTTGGAGTAATTAATTCTTAGTTTTGGATGAAAAAAATCTTGGAGTGAAGGTGAGTAGGGTCATGCAGCATTTTACTTTTCCCTCATGCCTCTCTTCTCTTCTGATTTTCACCTTTAAGGATATCCAATTTTTAGATATGATCTAAATAAGGTTTATAGATCTGAAAGTCATTTTTTCATAAAAACCTTTAAGGATACCAAATTTAAAACATCTCTTTATCATCATCTTTTGTTTGCATTCTAATTTTTTGAAGTATCCAAAAAATCAGAAAGTATACGGTCAATCGGATCGATCGTGATCAGCCATCGAAGGCCCCAATGAGGAGCTAGCACTTCGATGGAGCTAGTCAAGATTAGGAGCTCCGTGTGGACCATCCAAAGAGGTTGGACGAGTGTGCAGCTGTAGCATAATACCATAATTTCTTTTAGTAGATTCAGATCGTAGAGATCAGCTACCCGCGAAAAGGTATCGAGTTCTAAACTCGTATCGATTAGCAGATTCGATTTGTTGATCGAATGTATTTTATTTTTCTATCATATATTAGCATGTTTAGATCTTAAGTAGAGTTTATTTGATATGATCAATGCATGCATAGTATTAATTTTTGATTAATATTTGCTTCCACTTCTATTTTATTCAAAAAAATTTTGAAAATGCATGCTTAAATCCTATGCGATTTTCTTCAAATGATATCAGAGCAGGTTCACTAAACATGATATGCTTGCATATTTTAGATTGATAATTTAGATTTGATCTAAATATTAATCTAATAATCTGATTAATTAGATCTAAAAATTAAAATTTAGATCGTACGGATTGCAGGTTGTCCTGCTATAGGGTTTACCCCTATAGTGAAAAGGTTGTCCTAGTACGTTGCTGATCTATATCGTTAATCATAAAATCTTAAATTTAATTTAATATTTTTATGATCTATTTATATTAGGCTTTAATCTAATTTATGATCATGAATGCATAATTAGATAAAGTTTGATTCATGATTTAGTATTATATAGTGTACATAGTTTTAGATTAAACCCTACAACTAGTATTGTTTGTGAATTGAGCCAATTCAATTTTAAAGTGAGTCGATTCAATTAGTGAATAATACTAAGTTGTAAAGAACCTTTTAAAAATTTAAAAAATATTTTTTAAAATATCAAACCCTAACCCACAGCCCATAAACTTAATTAAATATTAAGTATAATGATTTAGTGTCTAGAATTGTGAATTAAGACTCTAAGTCATTAATCATAAAATGTGGATTATTAGGTTAGTTGAATTAGGTCCATAAATTGGGTTAGACCTAAGGTTAGTTAAAGAGTAGACTAAATTAGAGTAATTGAGCAAATCTAATTAAATGTTAATTTAGATTAGGTCAAGGACTCTGTCGACTCAATTGCAATAGTTGTAGTTGGTCAAGTCCTTGCCTTTAACGAGGACCAAATGGACTTGATTCATGGCTACACGGTCGAACCTAAAATTACTAGGTTGGTCAAATTAAAACTAATAAATCGGATGGTATCTAAGGTAAGTTTGGTAGTTTGATCAGTGATTTTTAATTGGGAGCTACTATCTTTGATGAGTTAATGACATATCCCTTCCACTGATCTCACTTACCTGGCCATCCTGGTGAGTTAGGTTTTGATTAGATCACTTGATGATTTGGGCTCACCCATGTCAATTAGGTAAATTAGTCTGATTGATTTAGGTGCTCCTAATGCTAGTTTCGATTAGATTCTTTTTGATTTGACTTAGTGAAGTCAGAAGAAGGATCGAAATTAGCTTGCTTTTTCTTAAATATGTTAACTAAATCCTCTAAAATTATTAGGTCCTTAAAAATGAAATAGTTATATAGATAACTAAATCATAGCCTCCTATTAAGTTGAGTAATAATAGGTTCATTAATTTGATAATCACTGGAGGCCCAAAGGCCTGGTGCTTATTGACTAATGAAATTATCATTTATAAAATGATGATTTGGCAAGTCTTTCTGATGGTGGTTAGGTTGGCCGACCAAAGTTAGGCCTGATCATGTATTAGTTAGATAAGACCAAATATGGTCATGTTAATGGTTGGACCTAACCGGACCTTTTCAGTAAAGACTAAAGCCTACTAATTAGGTCTTCGAGATAAAACTGATATTACTAGAAATTATTTAGAGAAGCAATTGATTTTGAACCTATCCATAGGTGTGAAGGAGAAATCCTGATTTTTCAGATCAGGTTCATCTAGATCTGATTGGATCAAGAGAGATATTTTAAAAAATTTTCTTTTGAATTTAGATCAGATCTGAGATATTTTAGATCTGATTTTATAGATATAATAAATAAAAATAAAAGATACATTAAATCTGATTTAATTTTATACCTTTGTTGGATAATCAGATTACCTTGTGATGATCCTGCTGATTGCCTGAGGTTCTAGATCTAGCCACACAAGTGCCTGACCTCTATCGATATCCACTCAGACTGGATCTAGAGATCTTCTTCTTCTTTATCACCCCTCTAAATATTAGATCTGAATCTGATTTGGAGAATCTTCAAAACTCCTTTTGAAGATCTAGAATCGTCTCTTGCAGCAGTGCTGCCTTCTTCCTTTCTCATCACCTTTCTCTTGTTTGGATCGCACCAAACTGGAGCCCAAATCTCCTTAGGTGTAGAGAGGAGAGAGAGGACTAGAAGATGGCATGGAGGAGGGAGAGGGGCAGCCTTGGGGCATGGGCTATGGGTTGATCTCTCTAAAGGTTGGCGCAGATAGGGTTTATATAGACCCTGCTATGCAGCAGTGTGCCACATCACTGCCGACCAATCATGTCGCTTCGTATAATAGATCTAAATCTGATTGATGGTATGACATCACTTGATCAAATCAGATGAGAAGCCCCCTACCAAATCATCCTTAGGTGGAGCAACGAGATTGGTCAAATGTTGAGTCTTAGGCCTACCTAATTGATTCAAGAAGCAACCTGGAGTCCCATCTATATAGGACTTCCAAACGTCCCTATCCATAGGTGCACGCCTCCCTAGGCATGCGCCCCCTCCTTTCCATTTTCTAGGAAGGGGATAAGCCCCTATCTGCTCTCCTATAGGTGCATGACATATGGAAGGTGTCTATGTGTCAAGGTCAATATTTGACAAAAGTCAATAAAAGACAGAATTAGCCAGATGATGGAAAAAATGGTTGTAGTTGTCTCATTATTAAGACAACCCTTTTCTAATCTGGACAAAGCTCCAGTCAGACAAGTAAAGGTACTCTGAGTGAGCACTAACACATTTTGGTCAATCGAGAAACTTTAATGATAGTAGAAGAGAACGTTAGGTCTCAATCGTAGTGCTAGCATGATTTCATGAATCCTAATTGAATCTATCAAATCAATTGAACTGAATTCAGCTTAATTGATGATATCCAGCAGATCCAAACCCTTATTTGTGTGATCCAGTTAGGTTCAGTTCTTATGGTAATGGGATATGTCATAATCTACTATCACGACATCATCGAAACATCTTCGATGGATCAGAACTTTCTGATTCAGACAACAGTAGAATGATCGATCATCTAAATCATTCTAATTGCTCTCAAATCATCCAGTGCATCTAGAGTATATGATGGCAACCCATCAAACTAAATAACCTCTCTGGTGTAGCTACCTGTGTGATTAAGTTCTTCTATCTTGAGCTCCGATCAGATTAGGGTTAAGGTGAACTCGTCAAACCCTAATTTTATTCATATGTTTAATCATTCGATTCAAGTCTGATGTGAAAACCTTAAATAGAAACTCTTCTATTATTTCACTCTGTCATGGCCATGAGCTTAAGGACTCTGATTCTCATGATCATCATAGGGCTCTCCTCATCACCGAGGTAGATAGATTCATCTTGATGCAATCATTCCTACAATGAACATGCATAAACCAACATACACCTTCAGGGTTCTGAATGGTTAGGAGATCGAGTTATGGTGTAGTCAAACTATAACACCCTCAAGGTGAACTGCCGATGCACCTCAGATCAAAGAACCAGACACGCGACTACAGCTTCGAGTCAGTCATTGATGAGAAGGTAGACTTCCTTAATGACTGCTCGAGGTGGTCAGCTCAGTGCCCTCATTCTCTAACGAGTATTTGTACTCTCGCTTCGGTGTCTCTATACCATAGACTCAAGACTCATCTACTATAAAGAAGTGATTGTACACCAAACTTTTGAATCAATCACCATCCTCATGATGATCCTACGGTCAGGAGCATTTTATGAGTTAATAACGAAAATTCATGTCTTAAATTTTCAACTCTTGAAAATATGAATTATCATTACCATTAACTCAAGGGATGTATCACAGACACTAAATATCTATTTATGGTAGAAAATAATCTATTTTATTATTTATAGTTAAAATTATAATTTGCCCCTAGAAGTGTATTACAAGTGTCAGCCAATTCTAGCTTCTAGGGCACATATATCTAACAAGGTACACATGGGTTGACCAACCAAAGTTGGGCTCGTGTGTAGTTTATGTGGATTATAGTATCCACTAAAGAATTAAAGTAATTCCTCGAATTGGAGGTAGAGGCTATCAATTCATATAAAATAGTGGAAAAATTTTTAGACTAAAGTCTAAGTCACTACTACAAAAATGGTATATGGCAGCGCATACTATCGTAGCGATTTTCGAAACTACTGCTTATAGTCCGACATTATAGCAGTGGTTAACGAAAAACCACTACTGTAGGTTCAGACCTATAGCAAGCGGTTACAAAAATCACTAATTCAGCATTTAGATTGACTTATAGCATGGGTTTTACTAACCACTGCGTGGTAGCAATAGGTTCGCCAAACTACTACCATAAGTTCAGACCTTATAGCAGCGTTAGTATGAAACGGCTACTATAATGCTTATTGTATGGCAGCAGCTGGTAATTGTAACCGCTGTCATATATTTTTTTTTTAAAAAAATATTATATAATTGTTAAATTAATGTCCATTTTTTACCGTATTTAATCAAATAATTATCATTAGAGTTGGTCATCACATAAGGATGATCACCTCGATTTCGATGGCCCTAGCTTCATTGATCGAACAAATTCGATTTCAACAACCACGAACGACGATCGATTGAATCTGATAGATGGAGACCTCCGATGGATCCAAAAATCTGCCATGATATGATCGTTCGATGATGTTTATAGCCATACTATCAAATTTTTACTTCAATCGGATATCATTATCTATGGTCATATTTCAGTATTAGTTTAGTTTCAGCCGTTTAAATGATAAATGAACAGTGATCAAAGGACCCAAATTGGTGTCTGATTTATGAGGATATATTTTTTTATAAATAATATTGCTACTTTTTATCATCTATTTTGATTATGGCGTATATAAAATTGCAACTACTGAAGGATAGAAGAGATGAATCTAAAATTATATGTCTCCTGAAACCATTCTGGAATTCTATTCGGTTTGTTCTTGCTCGTGCTTTTTACAATTATTTGCTCTAATTATGAATTAGTTTTATATTGAAAAATAATTTGAATTTGTTACTATCATCGCCATTATTAAAATATTTAAAATTATAAAAAAAGATCATTTAACTAAAAAATATATCCATAACGATGCTTGTTTCAATCGCTCGATCGCATTTGTTTTCTAAATTTAATGACCAAAATTATTTCGTAACTAAATTTGAATATGATAATGATATCTGATATGATTTTTTAAAACTTTTTTAGTATGCACAAACATCATCGGAGATAATCAGTTGTAGGTTTTTAAATCCATCGGGAGGGTCTCCATCTACTTAGATCATTACATCACAGTTCCGTGATCATCGAAATCAAATTTCTCTAAATCGATTGAATTAGGGCCCATCAGATTCGAGGCGACCTTTGCGACGTACTATGATAATATTTAGATAATTAAACGAATGAAGAGTGGGCATTACGAATTTTAAAATCTATATATATTTAGAATAAAATAAAAAATTAAGTAAAATTATTTTGTCAACCACGAGGCAGCGGTTATCAAAAAACGCTGGTATGATCTCAACAGCGATTTTGCGCGATAACTGTTTAAACGGATGCCGTAGATCTATGGCAGCGTTTCGATAACTGCTTACATAGTTAGATTAAAAATTTTGTAAATTTTTTTTGCTTCCTTCCATGCATGCTCGATCTCTTCTCTCTATCTCTCCCCCTCCTTCTCCCTGCCTGAAATTTATCCGCCGCCCCATCTTCCGACCGACCCTCCCCGCCACCCCCCCAGCCCCCTACCTCCCACCGTCCCCCCGCCGTCCCTCCTTCCACCCCCATCCGCCGCCCTCCTTCCCTCCCCATCTTTCGGGCCATCCCTCCCTTTCCATCGCTTACATTCCCCCCTCAGTCCCACCACCTCTCCCTCGTGCCGCCCCTCCCCGCCAACGTCCCCACCCTGGGCCCCTTACCCCCCATCCTTACCGTCCGTGACCGCCCCTCCTTCCCCTCTCCATCCTCGGTCGCTCCTCCCCGCCACGCCCCCCATCCGACCCCCCAATCACCTGTCCCGAACGCTCCCCCCCGATTCGCCCTCACTTCCCCCCATACCCTGCCAACCGGTCGTCCCTCGCCCCCTTGCCCCCCCGCTGCCCCCATCTCCGACCGCCCCTCCCCGCCACACCCCACCGGGGAGCCGACCCCCCCGGCCACCCCTCATTCCCCCATCCCCGGACCGCCCCTCCTTGCCACCCCCATCCGTCCCTCCCCACCCCCCCACTCCCCCTCCCGGTCGTTGACCCTCCCATCACTATGCCTCCTGGACCTCCTTATCATTATGCTCCCTTCCCCCTGGCCCTCCATCCACCGGGTCGACCCTGCTCTTTCTCTTTCCTCTTTCTCTTCACTTCACTATCTCACTATCTTGCTTTTATTTTCGTAGGTTATCTTTAGTGCCATCATCCTCTTCTAGCATCATAGCCGGACGATCTCGGAGCTTTCGAGATGACGAACCCAGCATCTCAATAATAGCCAAAATAGGTAATTAATTTAATTTTATTAATTTTATAGTAAGTATTAATATTATATAATCATAGTATAATATAAATAATAAAATTTATAGGAATCATTATCAATAAATATTATTAACATATTTCATGTTTATGGAATATTTATAATATCTGCATGCCAATAGTTTTTTAGATCGAAATCTGGATATTCAGATTCGGATCCAATTTTAATTACTGGGTACTGGATCTGACCCGAATTATCCGGATGGATCTATAAACTTAAAGTAATCAGACCCGGACCGTAATGATCGCCGAAAGATCGAACCCAATTTCAGGGTCCAAAATAAGAAATGCAGAGGACTGAGAGGGAGTATCGACAATTAAGAGAGGAGGGCCCGCTTGGTAGGCTGCGGCACCGCCAAGGACCATAAAGGGAGATTCTGGGAGAGTGGGTAGGGAGTGGGAGGAAGGGCAGGGAGGGAGCGAGGTACGCTCTGATGTCCTCGCCAGGCCACATCGGTTGTAGGAAGATCGAGGAGAGGGAAGAGAGAAGGAGGGATCAAACCCTCCACCGCCATCATTGGGAGTGAGTGGGGTCCGGTCTCCCACCATCCAATCTGGGCCGGAGCGGATGGGGTCGGTCTTGCGGTTGAGGGAGATCGAGGGAGTTCAAGAGAGTAAGGAGCGGGAGGGATGGGCTTCGGCCTCATCGATGAGGTGTGAGACGAAAGATGAAAAAGCTTGGAGGGAAGAGGTTCGGCCTCGCCATCGTCGTCGGTGATGCAAAGATGTTCGAGAGAGGGAGTGAACCCTCGAGGAAGATGGCATACAATCGAAATTAAGCTGGATAGCAGCCGAGCTGGCTCGGCCAATTGATCGAGTTCGACTGGGGAGGAACCCAAGCCAGAATGTCTCAGGCATGGAAGCCGACTGTCTCAAAGATGCATTAGCAGTCCGCGCATCGAGCCTTCTGAGCAATAGAATTTGATATTCTCTCTAAGGTTCCAACTTTAACCCTTTATTGGTGCCACCCCATCATCTACTTTGTTCTTCTTTCAGATTTTCTAGATTAAGACACCAAGTTCGCTGCAAGAGATTAATTTATGACTGTGCTCATCCTTAATTAATTTATGAATATAAATTTATGTTAGAATTTTATTGCGAATAACATTTTTGGATGTTTATATCTTGTTGCTTTTATTTATTGCATTGCATAATGATAGACCCGTCAATTGATTAGTATACATATTAGAGACTATTTATTGATGCTATACTAATATTATTATTCAATATTTTATATTGATTAATGTTAATTAATGTTATAGGTCATGATGGCACCGAAATGTCATCTAGCTTTCATCCCTACCCCTTGGCAGGTTACACATAGTTCAGCATCCGAGGAGCGGTCAGAGCATACGCCGTCCACCTCAGCATTGGTTGCTCAAAGACCTCCACCATCGGCATCTACTCCACCGACGATATCTACTCCACCGACGGTATCTACTCCACTGGCAGCTGAGCCTCTACCATTGCCCATATTTGAGATACATGCTACTACGCAGGCATTTGAGTGTACGTTTTCATTATATTAGCATAACTTTATTTTTTATATAGTATTTGTATACTTATATATTTGCATAACATATTTGCATTATAGGTGCATCATCCAATTGGACATTTCATGGTCCCACATGTATGGCATATGTGTAGAACCGCTAGCATCAGGTGATGGTCTATTACGATGCGGAGAGGAGGCCAGTAGGGAAGATCATGCGGGAGATGCATTCCTTTTTTGGAGTGCTTGTGAGGCGGTCGAACATCATTTCCATAGAGCCCAGAGAATGGCGTTTGATGGATACTACCGTCAGGGACTAGGTATGGGAGGACATATGAGTAAGTATGCACATTTTAGTTATATTTATGCATTTTATACATTTATACTATATATGTTTGATTAGAATAATTTTGTAACTGATTTTTGATAACTTTGTACAGAGGAGGTACGACTTCCCTGATCACGAGAGGGCTCGAGATGCCCGACTGAAGAAGATTGGGGAGTTATACCAAGGTTACAAGGTCATGCTCCATAGAGGATGGCTCGAGCACCGATGAGATACTCCGGAAGAGCTTGTTTTCTGGATATAGAACCGTCCTCTGAGTTAGTGGAGAGGATGGTTAGACACTGGAGGAGGCAGGAGTTCAAGATAAAATTCCTAACTTTTGAATTTTTTAATATGTTTAAAGTTTTATTTAAATATTTATTATTTATTTAAATACTTATTAGGCTATCTTCCATCAGAACTGAAAGAACCGTGCAGCCCAGAAGTATACACACACTCTAGAATGCGAGTCTATGGCCAGTCGTGTGCATAGAGAGGTAATTAATTCTAAATCTTACTAGATAAATTAAATTCATATTTTTTTATCATCTTTTTGATAAATTTATTCTTTGTTATAGCTAATGAGAGATGGAGTGATGCCCAATCGCAGTGAGATCTTTCAATCCAGTCGTACAGACAAGACGGGTAGGTCGATGAACGCCACGATCAGACATATTTTTGTAAGTATTAAGTATATTAGTATATATAATTAGTATTATAGTATTTCTTATAAAATTTTATTTCAATTTATAATTATAGGATCAGTTAGATGCACTCACGAGCGAGGGCCCGGATATCTCTGGGCCCCATGACCATCTGTCTTAGGTCTTGGGCCTGAGCATACTGGGAGGATCCGATGCAGGCCCGAACATACACCGATGAGCTGCTAGTTCGAGGTGAGCATCTCCTCACAGACTTTTAGTATCATCAGTCAGAAGGAGCTTAAGGAGGCATTGGCACGGGCAGATCATGCTGCGATGCGGGTAGATCGGGCTGAGGAGCGTGCATCTCATCTGAGGGCATCGTGAGAGATATGATGTCGATGCTCAGCATGCATTTTAGAGTCATGAGCTTCGAGGATATGTTGGCCCACATTCTAGCTCTAGCTCTAGCTTCGACTCTGACTTTGGCTCTCGATGATGATGACGATGATGTAGATTTAGGAGACTTTTGATGTATTTTATTTTTTTAAAAAAATATTATAATAAATTTTATTCGATAATAAAATTTTAGCATTTCAAAATAATTTTTATGTTTATTATATTTTCTGATGTTATATATCTATATTTATCTGATAAAATATATAAAAAAATAAAAATTTTAATTTTTTTAATTATTCAAGATCTATGGTAGTGATTTTATAACCGCTGCCATATCCGTGCCAATCGCTGCCATAGGCTTCTGGTGCAAATAGTGCAAATCGCTGCATTAGACCTATGGCAGTGATTAAGAAACTGTTGCTATAGGTTACCTATGGCAGCGGTTATATAATCGCTGCCATAGATAACCTATAGCAGTGGTTACATAACTACTGCTATAGGTCGATCTATTGCAGCGGTTTATAAACCACTGCAATAGGCTATTTATGGTAGTAGTTCAAATAATCGCTACAACAACCGCTGCCATAGAGCTACGACGACGGCTTCAATAGCAGCGGTTAAGTAACCACTGCCATAGCCTATGGTAGCAATTTTTTGGGCTACGGTAGCGGTTATGAACTGCTCCCATAGCCCTTTTTTGTAGTAGTGAGTCTTTAGGATAATTGATTCATATATTAATTAGGTTTGGTTTTCCTTATTATGCAGAAATGGCCACTAACCTGTTGCTCCGATCATTGTTAGATAATGACAAATTAATGAGACCCAACTACGATAGCTGATATTGTAAGTTGAAAATTGCCCTAGAGCATGGGCGGATCCTTTATGTTGTAATGGATCCTGCACCTAAGGAGCCAACTCCAAATGCTAGAGGAGCAATCCGAGACACTTATCAGAAGTGGCTCAATGACTGTACCATCGTTTGATGTATAGTGCTGGCGACAATGAATGACAAGTTCAACCATAGGTTTGAAAACGACCAGCCATAGGAGATGCTTCAAATGTTGAACGATTCCTTTGGCATGCCTGATGATGTTGAAAGGCACAAAATAAGTTATGCTATTTTCAATGCTCGGATGAGGAACGGGGCCTCATGAAGAAAAATCCTGATTTTTCGGACTAGGTTCGTTCAGATCTGATCGGATCAAGAACTATATTTCAAAAATTTTTTTCTTTGATCCAAATCAAATCTGAGATGTTTCAAATCTGATTCTTATTATTCTAATAATAAAAATAAAATCTAAATAAATTAAATCAAATTTAATTTACCTTGATGTAGGGTGATCCTATTACCCTTTTGATGATCTTGTAAGCAGCGGAAGGTTCTGGATCTAGCCATGCAAGTGCCTGGCCTCTATTGGTATCCACTTAGGCTGGATTTGGAGATCCTCTTCTTCTCTATCACGTCTCCAAAAATTAGATCTGAATCTGATTTGGTGGATCTTCAAAATAACTTTCGAAGATCAGCAGTTGTCCTTTGCAGCAACGCAGCCTTCTAGCTTTTCGTTGCATTTCTCTCATCTAAATTGCACCAACTTAGATCCCAAACTACTTTGGGCATGGAGAGGAGAGGGAGAAGATGAATTTGGCATGGAGGAGGAGGAGAGAGGCTGCCTTGGGGTGTGGAAATTATTCTCTCATTATTATTTTTGAGTTGGGTGCAGGGTCTTATTTATAGACTATGCGTGATCCAACTCTTCTTCATCCCAACCAATCACAACTCTTTGTGAAATCAGATCTAAATCTGATTGGTGGAAATAGAGTCCCTTGGATTCATCCTTAGATGGCGCCTAAGACCAGTCAAAATTGGTTCTTAGGAGGAGTCTAATCGAAATCCAAAAAGGAGATGGAGTCCCTGTCCATCTCCTTCTGGCAGGGGGACAAGCCCCCACCAGTTCTCCAATAGGTATGTGACACATAGACAGAAGTCAAAGTATCAATGGTCAATATTTGACCAATCAAAGATCAACTTTTGACCAAAATCAAAGGACGAAAAATGGTAGGTGAGCAAAAATGGTAGGTATTGTCTTACAAAATAAGACAACCCTTTTTTTGATCTGGACAGGCTCCAGTCAGACCAAGTGAAGGCCTCTGATCGAGCACAAACTCATTTGGCTCAGTCAGGACAACTATTTATGATAGTAAAAGAAGAACGTCAGGTTCAATTGAGTGCTAGCACAATTTTCATGAACCTAATTGAATCTCATTCAGATCAATTGAACTGAATCAGTTCAATTGATGATCACCAGATTCAAACCCTTGTTTGTGTGACCCAGTTAGGTTCAGTTCTATATGGTAATGGGATATGTCATGATCTCTATCATTGACATCATCGAAACTCCTTTCGATGGATCAGAACTTTTTTGATTCGAACAGCTAGAATGATCAATCATCTAAATCATTCTAATTGCTCCCAAAATCCACCAGTGACACCTAGCAGTATATAGTGGCAACCCATCAGAGCTGAATGCGAACCTCTTGGTGTAGCTACCTGTGTGATTAAGTTCTTCTATCTTGAGCCTCAATCAGATTAGGGTTAAGGTGAACTTGTCAAACCCTAGTTTCTATCATATGATGTAATCATTCGATTCAAGTCCAATGTGAAAACCTAAATAGAAACTCTTTCTATTATTTCACTCTGCCTTGGCCATGGGCTTCTGGACTTGATTCTCATGATCATCATAGGGCGCTCCTCTATCACCGAGGTAGATAGATTCCATCTTGATGCAATCCAGTTCTAACAATGAATATGCTATAGCTAACGTACACCTCAAGGTTCCGAATAGCTAAGAGATTGAGTTATGGTGTAGTCAAACTATAACACCCTCAAGGTGAACTACCGATGCACCTCAGGTCAAAGAACCAGACACACCACTACAGCATCGAATCAGTCATTGACGAGAAGGTAGACTTCCTAATGACTACTTGAGGTGGTCACCCTCAGTGCCCTCATTCTCTAATGAGTACCTGTACTCTTGCTCCGGTGTCTCCACACCATAGACTCAAAACTCATCTACTAAAATGAAGCGATTGTACACCAACCTTTTGGATCAATCACCATACTCGTGATGATCCTATGGTCGGAAGCATTTTATGAGTTAATAATAATTATTCATGTCTTAAATTTTCAACTCTTGAAAATATGAATTATCATTACCTTTAACTCAAAGGATGTATCACAAACACTAAATATACATATGTGATAGAAAATAATCTATTTTATTGATTTTAGTCAAAATTATAATTTTGCCCCTAGAAGTGTATTACAAGTGTTAGCCAATTCTAGCTTCTAGGGCACATATATCTAACAATCTTTCACTTATCCTAAAGACAATTGGCTACAAGTCTAAGTCCCATCTTCTCAAGGTGGCCTTCGATCTTCTGCTGGCCCAATGGCTTTGTAAGTGGGTCTGCCACATTGTCCATGGAGTCGACTCTCTTGACTTCGATGTAACCCTTCTCGAGGTAATCGTGGATGAGGTGGTATCGCCGTTCAATGTGCTTGGATTTTTGGTGAGACCTCAGCTCCTTAGCAAGAGCTATGGCACCATTGTTGTCGCAGTACAGAGGAATGGCATCTGATGGCATTATTCCGATTTCTGCAACAAACTTCTTATGCCAGAATGCTTCCTTCATAGCCTCTAATGCAGCGATATATTCTGCTTCCATGGTGGAATCTGCTATCATGGTTTGCTTGGAACTCTTCCAACTGACAGCACCACCATTGCACACAAATAGACTCCCAGATGTCGACTTTCGATCATCTACATCGGACATGAAATCCGAGTCTGTGTATCCCTGGACTTGGAGTTCTCCATTACCAAAGACCAACATCATATCCTTAGTTCTTCTTAAGTACTTAAGGATACATTTCACAGAAGTCCAGTGTTCTTCACCTGGATTTGACTGATATCTGCTTGTGACACTCACAGCATGGGCTATATCAGGTCGTGTACATAGCATGGCATACATGAGGCTCCCTATTGCAGAAGCATAAGGGATCTTGCTCATGCGTTCTATTTCCTCAGGTGTGCTAGGGCACATCTTCTTGGAAAGATGAATACCATGTCTGAAGGATACCAAACCCCTCTTAGAGTTTTCCATGCTAAACCTCTTTAGCACTTCCTCTATGTACATCTTCTGTGAAAGTCCTAGCATCCTATTCGGTCTATCTCTATAGACCTTAATTTCCTAGAATAAAGGATGCTTCTCCTAGGTCTTTCATGGAGAATTCTTTAGATAACCATATTTTAACTATGGTCAACATGGGAATATCATTCCCAATAAGGAGGATGTCATCCACGTACAATACGAGGAAGACAACAGCGCTCCCACTGACCTTTTTGAAGACACATGATTTTTCTTCATTTTTGATGAAACCAAACATTTTGATCACATCATTGAAACGAGTGTTCCAGCTCCGAGATGCTTGCTTAAGTCCATATATGGACCTTTGCAGCTTGCAAATCTTGTGATCAGTATCACTGGATGTGAAACCTAGCGGCTGTTCCATATAGATATCTTCCTCAAGATATCCATTTAAGAATGCCATTTTCACATCCATTTGCCATATTTCATAATCGAAATAGGCTGCAACGGCAAGCAATGTGCGGATGGATTTTAGCATAGCCACTGAGGAAAAAGGTATCCTGATAGTCAATGCCTTCGCATTGACTATAACCTTTTGCCACTAGTCTAGCCTTGAATGTCTCCACATTTCCATCTGCACCAATCTTTCTCTTGAAGATCCATTTACACCCAATAGGTACTATACCTTCTGGTGGATCTACCAAGGTCCAGACTTGGTTTGAGTGCATCGAGTCAATTTCTGACTTCATTGCCTCTAACCATTTCTCGGAGTCGATATCTGATATCGCTCATTATAGGTTTTGGGATCATCACCATGAACATCCATTACCTACGAGGAACATTTTCTCTACTTCCTCTGAAATAGTACCTAAGTACCTTTCAGGGGGATGGAAAAACTCTTTCCGATCTACGAGGTGGAGGAGGTAGTGTTCTTATTAGGCTCAACCTGATTTGGTTCCATTGGTCCTTAGCTCGTTGCTCTTGTGAGACTTTCTCATCAAGCTTGATCTGCTTTCCAATGCCGCTATCTTGAATAAACTATTTTTCAAGAAAGATGGCATGTCGACTCACAATCACATTGTGATCTTCTGGAATGTAGAAATAATATCCTAATGACTCTTTAGGATATCCTATGAATCGAGCTCTAAAGGACCTAAAGTCTAACTTGTCCGCTTGTTGTCTTTTGACATGAGCCGGACAACCCCAAATTCTGAGATGACTCAGACTTGGTTTCTTACCATGCCATATCTCATACGGTGTGGTAGGAATGGTTTTAGAGGAAACCCTATTCAGTAGATAAATTGAAGTTAACAATGAGTGTCCCCAAAGAAAATTAGGGAGGTCTGTGAAGCTCATCATGGATCGGACCATATCTAATAGAGTCCGATTTCTCCATTCTGAAACCCTGTTGAGTTGAGGTGTTCTTGGTGGAGTCCATTGAGAGACTATGCCATTTTTCTTGAGATAGTCTAGAAATTTTTGGCTAAGGTATTCACCTCCTCGATCTGATCGAAGAACCTTAATGGATTTTCTAGTTTATTTTTCTACTTCATGTCTGAATTCTTTGAACTTTTCAAAAGCTTCAGACTTGTGTCTCATAAGATACACATACCCATACCTAGATAGATCATCGGTAAAGGTAATGAAGTAGATAAAATTGCCTCTAGCTGGCACATCAAATGGGCCACACACATTAGTATGTACTAGGGCAAGAAGATCTATGGCCCTTTCCCCATATCCTACAAAAGAAAGTTTAGTCATTTTATCTTGAAGACAAGATTCACAAGTGGATATGACTCGAAAGTCAACGGACTCAATAGCCCATTTTTCTCCAATTTGTTGATCCTATCTTCTGCTATATGACCTAATCTCAGGTGCCATAGATATCTGTCATTTGGACTATCCCTAGGTCGTTTGGCATTCACGTTTTGATCGATAGTTAGAACAAATACATCAATATATAGCTGATGAAGATCGTTAATAAGGAAACCATTTACAATTTTATTTCTTTCATAAAGAATGTTACAATAGTCCTTAAAGAAGGTAATCACATAGCCTTCTAGTGCTAAGTATAAAATAGAAATCAAATTTCTGCTAGCTGCAGGTGTTAGATATATGTGCCTTAGAAGCCAGAATTGGCTGACACCTGTAACACATTTATAGGGATAAAATTATAATTTTGACTAATATCAATAAAATGGGTTATTTTCTATCACATATGTGTATTTAGTGTCTGTGATACATCCTTTGAGTCAATGATAATGATAATTCATATTTTCAAGAGTTGAAAATTTAAGACATGAATAATCATTATTAACTCATAAAATGCTTTCGACCATAGGATCATCACGAGGATGGTGATTGATATGAAAAGTTGGTATACAATCGCTTCTCTTTAGTAGATGAGTCTTGAGTCTACGGTGTGGAGACACCGAAGCAAGAGTACAGATACTCGTTAGAGAACGAAGGCACTGAGCGTGACCATCTCGAGTAGTCATTGGGAGTCTACCTTCTCGTCAATGATTGACTCGATGCTGTAGTAGTGTGTCTGGTTCTTTGACCTGAGATGCATCGATAGTTCACCTTGAGGGTGTTATAGTTTGACTGCACCATTACTCGATCTCCTAGCCATACAAAATTCTGAGGTGTATGTTGGCTATAGCATGTTCATTATAGGAATTGGATAGCATCAAGATGGAATCTATCTACCTCAGTGGTAGAGGAGTAGCCGTATGATGATCATGAGAATCAAGTCCAGAAGTCCATGGCCATGGCAGAGTGAAATAATAGAAAGAGTTTCTATTTAGGTTTTCACATTGGACTTGAAATTGAATGATTACATCATATGATAGAGACTAGGGTTTGATGCGTTCACCTTAACCCTAATCTGATCGGGGCTCAAGATAGAAGAACTTAATCACATAGGTAGCTGCACCAAGAGGTTCACATTCAGCTCTGATGGGTTGCCACCATATACTGCTAAGTGTCACTGGTGAATTTTGGGAGCAATTAGAATAATTTAGATGATCGATCATTCTAGCTGTTCAAATTAGAAGAGTTCTGATCCATCGAAAGAAATTTTGATGATGTCGATGATAGAGATCATGACATATCCCATTATCGTATAGAACTGAACCTAACTGGGTCACACAAACAAGGATTTGAATCTGGTGATTATTAATTGAACCAATCCAGTTTAATTGATCCGAATGAGATTCAATTAGGTTCAAGAAAATCGTGCTAGCACTCAATTGAACCTAACATTCTACTTTTACTATCATAAATAGTTGTCCTAACTGAGCCAAAAGAGTTCATACTCATTTAGAGGCCTTCACTTTGTCTGACTGGAGCTTGTCCAAGTCAGAAAAGGTTGTCTTATTTTGTAAGATATTACCTACCATTTTTAGTCACCTGCCATTTCTCGTCCTTTGACTTTGGTCAAAAGTTGACCTTTGACTGGTCAAATGTTGACCATTGACACTTTGACTTTTGTCCATGTGTCATACACCTATTGGAGAGCTGGTTGGGGCCTGTCCTCCTACTAGAACTTGTTAGATATATGTGCCCTAGAAGCCAGAATTGGCTGACACTTGTAATACACTTCTAGGGGCAAAATTATAATTTTGACTAAAATTAATGAAATGGGTTATTTTCTATCACACATGTGTATTTAGTGTCTGTGATACATCCTTTGAGTTAATGGTAATGATAATTCATATTTTCAAGAGTTGAAAATTTAAGACATGAATAATCATTATTAACTCATAAACAGCTTCCGACCATAGGATCATCACGAGGATGGTGATTGATCCGAAAGGTTGGTGTACGATCGCTTCTCTTTAGTAGATGAGTCTTAAGTCTACGGTGTGGAGACACCGGAGCGAGAGTACAGGTACTCGTTAGAGAACGAGGGCACTGAGCGTGACCACCTCGAGTAGTCATTAGGAAGTCTACCTTCTCGTCAATGACTGACTCGATGTTGCAGTAGTGTGTCTGGTTCTTTGACCTGAGATGCATCGGCAGTTCACCTTGAGGGTGTTATAGTTTGACTACACCATTACTCGGTCTCCTAGCCATATGGAACCCTGAGGTGTATGTTGGCTGTGATATGTTCATTGTAGGAACTGGATTGCATCAAGATGGGATCTATCTACCTCGGTGGTAGAGGAGTAGCCCTATGATGATCATGAGAATCAAGTCCTAAAGCCCATGGCCATGGCAGAGTGAAATAATAGAAAGAGTTTCTATTTAGATTTTCATATTGGACTCGAATCGAATGATTACATCATATGACAGAGACTAGGGTTTGACGAGTTCACCTTAACCCTAATCTGATCGGGGCTCAAGATAGAAGAACTTAATCACACAGGTAGCTGCACCAAGAGGTTCGCATTCAGCTCTGATGGGTTGCCACCATATACTGCTAGGTGTCACTGGTGGATTTTGGAAGCAATTAGAATGATTTAGATGATCGATCATTCTAGCTGTTCGAATCAGAAGAGTTCTGATCCATCGAAAGGAGTTTCGATGATGTCTATGATAGAGATCATGACATATCCCATTACCATACAGAACTGAACCTAACTGGGTCACACAAACAAGGGTTTGAATCTGGTGATCATCAATTGAACTGATCTAGTTTAATTGAGAGCAGTTTATGAGTTAATTATGATAACACATGCCTTAAATTCTCAACTCTTGAGAATATGTGTTATCATACCAGTTAACCCAATAGATGTATCACAAATGTTTTATACACAAATATGATAGAAGAAATAATCCTTTTATTAATCATAAGTCAAAATTATAAAAATGCCCCTAGAAAGTATTTATAAGTGTTGGCCAACTTGACTTCTAGGGTACACAAGTAACAAACTCCCATTTGATCTAAAGCAAATTGGCTATAAATCTAAGTTCCATCTTCTTAAGATAGGCTTCGATCTTTTGTTGGCTCAAAGACTTCATTAGTGTGTTAGTTGCATTGCCTATGGTGTTGACTCTTTTGACCTCGACGTATCCTTTCTCGAGGTAATCACGGATGAGGTGGAACCACCGCTCAATGTGCTTGGACATCTGGTGAGATCTTGGCTCCTTAGCTATTACTATGGCACCATTATTATCATAATACAGAGGGACGGCATCTGATGGCATCACTCTAAATTCTATAATAAACTTTTTGAACCAGAATGCCTCCTTCATAACTTTTGAGGCAGTGATATACTCTACTTCCTTAGTGGAGTTTGCTTGAAACTCTTCTAGCTCATAATGCCACCATTTCACAAGAATCAACTTTCGGATGTCGACTTTTGATCATCAATATTAGACATAAAATTTGAGTCTGCATACCCCTGGATCTGAAGTGCTCCATTACCAGAGATCACAAACATATTCTTAGTCCTTCTCAAGTACTGAAGGATAGATTTCACTGAAGTCCAATGCTCTTCACCTAGATTCGACTGATACCTACTTATGACACTCCCAGCATGGACGACATCAGGTCGTGTACATAGCATGGCATACATGAGGCTCCCTATTGTCAAAGCATAAAGGATCTTACTCATGCATTCAATCTCTTCCGATATGTTAGGGAACATCTTCTTGGAGAGATGAATGCCATGTCTAAAAGGCATAAGTCCCCTTGTGGAGTTTTTCATGCTGATCCTTTTCAGCACCTCCTCTATGTACATCTTCTGTAAGAGACCCAGCATTTTTTTCGATCTGTCCTATAGACCTTAATCTCCAAAATGAAGGATGCCTCTCCTAGGCTTTTAAAAGAAAACTCCTTAAATAACCACACTTTGATCGAGGTCAACATGGAAATATGATTCCCAATCAGGAGGATGTCATCCACGTACAATATAAGGAAGACAATAGCATTTTCACTGATCTTTTTGAATACATAAGATTCCTTCTCATTTTTGATGAAACCAATTGATTTGATCACATCATTATAATGAGCATTCCAGCTCCAAGATGCTTGCTTAAGTCCATAGATGGATATTTGTAGCTCGCAGACCTTATGATCACCATCACTAGAAGTAAAATCAAGCAGCTATTCCATATAGATATCTTTCTCAAGATATCCATTTAAGAACATCATTTTCGTATCTATTTACCACATTTCATTATTGAAATATGCTGTGATAGCAAGCAATGTGCAGATGGATTTAAGCATGAACACTAGCGAGAAGGTATCCTGATAGTCAATGCCTTCGCACTGACTATACCCTTTTGCCACTAACCTAGCTTTGAATGTCTCTATATTTTCATCTGTACTAGTCCTTCTCTTGAAGATCCATTTGCATCTAATTGGTATAATACCTTCAGGTGGATCTACCAAGGTCCAGACTTGGTTCGAGTGCATTGAGTCAATTCCTGACTTCATTGCCTCTTGCCATTTCTCGGAGTCAATATCTGATATCACTTCATTATAGGTTTTAAGATTATCACAATGAACTCCATTTTTCATGAGAAATATTTTCTCTACATCCTCTAAAATACTTAAGTACCTCTCAAGAGGATGGAAAACTCTATTTGATCTATAAGGTGGAGGAGGTAGTGTGTGGATCAGCTCAGAATATCCGAGTTCCTCAAGTTTCTTGGCTTGTTGCTCTTCAAAAACTTTCTCCTCAAGCCTAGTCTGTCTTTCAATGCCACTATCTTGAATAAACTATTTCTCAAGAAATACAGCATGTCAACTCATAATCACATTGTGGTCTTCTGAAAGATATAAGTAATACCCTAATGACTATTTAGGATATCCAATGAACCAAGCTCTAAGAGACCTATATTCTAACTTGTTCACTTGCTGTCTCTTGACTTGGGTTGGACAATCTCAAATTCTGAGATAACTCAAACTTAGCTTCTTATCATATCATATCTCATACCCTATGGTAGGAATAGTTTTAGATGGAATCCTATTCAGTATGTAAATTATTGTCGTTAAACTATATCCCTAAAGAAACTCAAGAAGGTCTATGAAGCTCGTCATGGATCGGACAATATCTAATAGGTTCTGATTTTTTCATTCTGAAATCCTGTTGAGTTGAGGCATTCTATTATGAGACTATGCCATTCTCCTTAAGATAGTCAAAAAATTTTCAACTAAGGTATTCGCCTTCTCAATCTGATCGAAAAACTTTAATGGGATTTTTTATTTATTTTTTTACTTTATGTCTGAATTTCTTAAACATTTTAAAGGCTTCAGACTTGTGTCACATTAGGTACACATACCTATGCCAAGATAAATCATCGATAAAGATGATGAAGTAGACAAACCCGCCTTTGGCCAGCACATCGAATGGGCTGCAGACATTTGTATGTACTAGGGTAAGTAATTCTATGGTTCTTTCCCCATGTCCTATAAAGGATAGCTTAGTCATTTTGTCTTGAAGGCATGACTCAAAAGTCAATGGATCCATTAGTTCGGATTTGTCCAATTTGTTAATCGTATCTTTAGCTATATGACCTAACCTAAGATGCCATAAGTATTTTTCATTTAAACTATCTCCAGGTCATTAAGATCCTATGGCATTCATACTATGCTCGACATTGTTAACAGATATATCTATATGTAACTGGTAGAGATCATTTATTAAGAAATTACTTGCAAATTTATTCCTTTCAAAAAGAATTATATAATGGTCCTTAAAGAAACTAATTATATAGTTTTCTTGTGTCAAACACAAAACAAAAATCAAATTCTTGCTCATAGTAGGTAAATGAAAACAATCTCTAAGAACTAAGATAATTTCAAACAGTAATCGTAGAGGGTACGATCCAATGGCCACAATAGTAACTCTTGCTCTATTTCTGATGTGCAGGATCATCTCACTGTCCCTCAACCTCCTGCTATCCTCAAGATCCTATAAAGAAGTGCACAAATGAGCACTAGATCTAGAGTCAAGCATCCAACTAGATATAGAAAAAACCATTAGGTTTGTCTCAATGATGCGCATACCTTCAAAAGGTCCACCTTCTCGCTTTTTCTTTAGGCTGGCCAGGTAAGTAGGGCAATTCCACTTCCAATGGCCATCAGAACTGCTATGGAAATATTTTTCCTTCTCCATGGCCTTCTTCTTTGGATCACCCTTCTTCTTCTTCTGCTCCATCTTTTGCTTTTTTATAGACTTCTTCTTCCCAAAAGACTTTCTCTTGGAAGAAGTCAGCTCCACAGCAAGCACTGAGCCCTTTGAACTCTTCAAGATCTCCTTAGCAATAACCAGCAAATTCAACAACTCGGCCAGGATGCACTGAATGTTATTCATATGAAAATTCATAATGAACTATCCATATGAATCAATCAAGGACTGCAGGATCAGATCAATCTGTGTGTCCTTATCCATTTGCACACCAAGCTTCTCAAACTTCTCTAAGTCTTTGATCATTGATAAGCAATGATCATGGACCGACTGCCCATCACGCTTCTATGCCTTGAAGAACCTCTTCAACACTTCATAGCATGCTGCACGACTCTGCTTACCGTACAACTCTTATAGGTGTGCCAATATTTAGCTAGCAGTCTTCATGTCCTCATGTTGGTGCTGTAACTCATCAGATATTGAGGCCAACACATAGCACCTGACCTTGTTATCATTGTCCAACCACTTCTTATGAGATGCTCTCTAATCGGTGATGAGTAAGGAGAGTAAGATGTTCCTGGTCTAGTACATAGGTTAACTTCTCAAAATTCTAAATAATTTTTAAATTCTAGAGCCAAGCCTTAAAATTTGGCCTGATCAATTTATTGGTCTTTAGGATTCGGACTAAGGGATTGGACGTAGACATTTTCCTATAAAGAATCAAAGTTTCTAGTTAAACTTGTAATTGACTTAATTAATTTATTTAGAAATTTTTTTTAAATAAATTTTAGGCTTTCATTATTTTTTTGGATTCCTACACTTTCTTGGCAGAGATGCAAAAGTCTCTACAATCATGGACTTTTAGTGGGTGGTGTGGTGTCACGAATTGGCTCACCACCTCATCTAATAGTTATTAGTGATGAGTCAATCGATGAATGGACAACTCTTATCCAATATTTCTCTAAATATGATGCACCTAACTTGATCTCTAATTCATCAAGCTCACCGTGCTTGGAATACTGCTCCATTCCTTAGTTAAGTCAGATCCACCATTTGCATTAACTAGATTCGCGAGTCGGACCCTCACCATATCCAGAATATTGAGCCCAATCCATAGCATCCCGTGCCTAATAGCTGTGGTTACATCCTTTCAGTGCAACTAAACCACTATATCCAGTCGAGAATAATCAACCCTAGAAATGGGCTGCACCACTACAATGGTGGAAGACCAATTGACTTAATATTTTTTTAGAGAGATTTTAATTTAGGTCTCTTAGATCCATAATTAGTCATAACGGCTTTGACTAACCTAGTGGCATGGGTAAGCTTGAATCGTTAGTTACCTTAATACAAAATTGGGTCAACCTAATCAGCTAAGTAAGATCGATGGGAGGGATATGCCATTAACTCACCATGGATGCATCTAGGTTAAGTAGCTCCTAATTAAAAATAACTAATCGTATCTACTGGACTTACCTTAGACACCAATTTGTCAGACCAGAGCTAATCGGGTTAGCCTACAATCCAAGCTCAAACTATGGAACCAAATTAGGTCTTGAAGTGGTCGACCATATGTAATTGTGAGTCGACCTTGACCAATCTTACATCTGATGGGCTGGTCAATTTAAGCACTCTTGATCTCACCGAACCAACTCCTGATTTGGTTTGATCAACCGCTCAAGCTAAACCTAATCTAGCTATCCAAACTCGAACCTATGTTTTATGAAGGTGTCTTAGATCTGAAAATTCTTAATTTTTATACCTAATTTATTTCATAACTTCATTCTTAATTAAGTCTAACAGGGTTCAGAAAACAAATCATGCATTTAGATTCTAGGGTTTCTGAATCTTGAATTTTGTAGAAAAGTAAGTTTTACTTTTCTGATTGAGGATAAATGCACAGCACCCCTACACACCATAAGAACATCCCATCAAATAAAAATTAAGGTCCTTTAAACCCTTCTTACTCTTATAATCGGATGACCAAGGAGAATGCCTCAATCAAAAAATTAAACTACTGCTATAAAAAAATAGATCTAGCATATATATCACATATATGACTATAGATCTAATCTACAAATGCTTTGCATACACTCATGTATCAAAAATTTAAAATATATCTCATGTATAAGATCTAATTATATCTCATATAATATCAAAAAATCATATGGTCATATCATAATTAATTTTTAGATCTAATCTAATCTAGATCTAGAACTACAAAACAGGCTCTAATACTAGTTGAAGAAACTACCGCAGGATCGGCCCAATCAAATTAGGTCATGTAGCAAATTTTTTTAAATTTTTATATCTTAATTTGATTAGATTTGAGAATTTTCATATCTGTTTAGATTGATCTAAAATTAAAAATAAAAATAATGATATCAAATACCACCTGATTTGGATGAATAGTTCACTCATAGCAATGATCTGATTGTTGATGGAGGTTCTGATTATAGCCCCACACGTGCCCGACCTCTACCTATGTCCACTTAGATCAGATCTAGAAGCCTTCTTCTTTTGGATCAGATCTATGAAGATATAAAATTGGAACTCCTCTAGTATGCCTTCGATCCGATCTCTAGCAGCAACATGATCGTCTCATGATCAAGGAACCCTTGGCGCAGTCTTGCAGGATCAACACGTCAACTCCCGATTACTGATTCACCCACCCCATGGGCATGGAGAAGAGGGAGAGGAAGAGGGAGAGGTGGCATGGAAGATGGAGGGAGAGGCAGAGCCTAGATATGGTATAACTGATTACCAAAACCCTTGGGCAGCACATCTATTTATAGATATAACCTGAACCTTAGAATCCTAGGGCTTTAAGCAATCAATTTGCTTAAAGCAAAAGGACTCCTCCCTATTTCCTATGCCCTATCTGAATTCCTCTTTATTTTATTGCACAAAGAAAGGAAAACATGTCACCACTGTATCTGATAAGGTGGAGTGGGCATAGAGATAAAGTTTCCTCAAGATGTTTGAACTTTTCAAATGCCTTGACCTATTCAAACTCCTTTTGAATGTGCAACCTCCCTTGCTTATCCACTACTGGCACATGTCAGGAGGGGCATGCACCCTCCTCTTACATAAAAAATCATCTAGGGTGTGCGCCCCAAGAGAAATCCCAGGGGGCATGCGCCACCTTCCTTCTTTTGCTACAAAGACTAGGTCAAAATGACCCTTGTCCTGATTCCATCACATGGGATTAGGACAAGTCCTGATCTAATTAGGACAAACATTTATCTGACCAAGACAAGATCCAGTCAGACTAGGACAAATCCATATAGGATTTCTAGATAAGCTAAATCTGATTTGATTGAGTTCAAACCAATCAAGAAGTCCATTGAAGAAGAAAGTCAGGTTTAATCATATACTAGCACGATTTTCTTGAACCTGATTGGATCTAATCTAAATCAATCAGACCATGTTAGTCTAATTAATGACATCCAAACCCAAACCCTTGTTTGTGTGGTCCTGTTATGTTCAATTATATACGGTAATAGTGTTAGATGTGTGCTCGAGAAGCCAAATTGGCTAAACACTTGTAATACACTTCTAAGGATAATTTTATAATTTTGACTATAAATTAAAAAAATATATATTTTCTATCATAGTGTGTATTTAAAGTGTCTATCATACATCCTTTGAGTTAATGGTAATGATAGTTCATATTTTAAATAGTTAAAAATTTAAGATAAGAATTCTCATAATTAACTCATAAATTGCTCCCAACCGTAGGATCATCATGAGATGGGATCGATCTAAAAGGTTGGTGTATGATCACTTTCTTAGGATAGAAGTGTCTTGAGTCCATAGTGTGGAGACACCAGAGTGAGAGCACAAGTACTCATTAGAGAATAAGAGCACTGAGCATGACCACCTCGAGTAATCATAAGGAAGTCTACCTTCTCGTCGATGACTGGCTCGATGCTGTAGTGGTATGTCTAGTTCTTTATTTGAGGTGCATCGATAGTTCACCTTAAGGGTGTTATAGTTTAACTATACCATAACTTGACCTTCTAGCCATTCGAAACCCTGAGATGTAAGTTGGCTATAGCATGTTCATTTTAGGAATTGGATTGTACCAATAAGGGATCTATCTACTTTGGTAGATGAGAAGTAACTCTATGATATCATGAGATTGAGTCCTTAAGCCCATGGCCATGATAGAGTGAAGATGATAGAAAGAGTTTCTATCAGGGTTTCACATTGGACTCGAATCAAATAATTAAGTCATAGGATGGATGTTGGGTTTGACGAGTTCACCTTAACCCTAAACCTGTTGAGACTCAAGATAGAAGAATCCAATCACATAGGTAACTGCACTGAGAGATTTACTTTCAATTCTGATGGGTTGCCACCATATACTGCTAGATGTCACTGATGGATTTTGGGAGCAATTAGAATAATTTTAATGATCGATCATTCTAATTATACGAATCAGAAAAGTTCTGATCCATTAAAAGGTATTTTGATGTTGTCAATGATAGAGATCGTAACATATCTCATTACCATATGGAACTAAACCAATTGGATCACACAAACAAGAGTTTGGGTCTGAATGTCATCAATTGAGCTAATCCAGTTCAATTGATTTGGATAAGATCCAATCTAGTTTAAGATAATCGTGCTAGTACATAATTAAGCCTGAGTTTCTCCTTCTATAATCTTTCTGATTCATCACAACTGAGTTAAATTTAACTCATTATTGTATCTTGAATGGGTTTAATTTCATTTGATTGGAATCTATCCAGGTTAGATTAATTGTAAAAATTGAATCCATTCATGGTGAAATTGGACTAGGGTCAAAAGTTGACCTTAGTGAGAGAACTAAGGGTCACCTAATTAGAGACTTTTAGAAAATTCTCTAAAAATAATTTTGCTCTAATTTTTGGATATGTGATTGGGCTCGAGTCATACTTTGGGTGAGCCCAATTTTATGATTTTTTGTGATGCCTAGATTGGGATTCTAATAGAGTTTGATTTGGATCAAACTTATGAAGGGAGGAGTCCCATGCGCCATGGACTCCTCCTTATCCTTTCTTCTCGCCAACTTGGGAGGAGTTTTGGGTGATGTAGGTTATTAGATTGGAGTCCTAGATAATCAAGCAAATGAGTTGCTTGATCATTTAGGAGTCTAGATGGTGCAAGGATCTTCTATAAAAACACTTGTGCATAAGGCTTTCGTAGAATTCTGATTGCCACATTCTTATGCTGCCGCCCCATCCATCTTTCATGCCTCCTTTTGTGAGCTCAAAAGTGGCACTCCCAAGTCTTGATAACATGAGAAAATAGGTCATGAAAAGATGGAAGCAAGTTGAAAGAAAAATCAGTTCGGGTAGTAAAGCTCAAAAACTAGGCCAACTCATCCTGAGACTGAGCCGGCTAAGTTGGGAATTGGGTTGGCTATGTCTCAGAGAAAAATCTAGATAGAAAGTAGTAATTTTGAACTATGGGCATGGTACACAACTGGATCAGCTCAGTCTCAGTCTAAGCCAATCTAGTCGTAGGTTAGCTGGCCAAGTCTGAGACTGAGCTGACTTAGTTTTTGCAGATTTATTTTGTGTACCTGGAATGTTTGAATTTTGAAAAGTTTTTCTATGAGCTTGGGACTTGATCCTTTTGTAAATTATAAACACTAAAAATAGGTCAAGATTGTATATGATGCTGAATTCATTGAATAAAGCTCTTTTCTTCCGAAAAACTCTAGTACTCTCTTTCTCTCTTTTCTCTTGAATCCATTATTTTGCTTCTATGTTGATCCTAGGAGATTGTTCCTTGTTGCTTGGCTAATCACCAGCAGCCATGTCGGTCTGAGAGAGGATAGTTTATCCTAATAATTGGTATCAGAGCGAGGTTACGTTGAAGAAAAGAAGACACCTAGGGTTACTACATCTAGGATCTATTCCACCAGGTTTTATCTAAATTCTTCTTATTTCTTTGTTGTTTGTCTCAAGATTAATGATGCATGCTAATCTATAGCTATGGCAAGTGCGCTAGTCGATCAAGTAATAAAGTGAATGAGTAGAGTATTATCCCTAGAGGATTGAAAAATAAGTACTGAAAAGCTCTTTCCTATGCTTTATTTAGAAGACTGATTTATAAGAATAAGAAATTAAAGAACAAAATAAAGAAATAATTAAAAATTTTAAGGAAATAGAGAGAGTGTAATTATTAGGATTTTAAACTTAAGAATAATATGTTACTAAGGCAATTGGTTCACCAACTCAGTCAATACAATATTCAGGTTATTAGATTAATTTTATTTCATGTGACGGTGGAGTCTCCTAATTTATTCACTATCCTTTGATCCAAGCATAGCAAAACTATCAATATTTATTAATTATCCTTTGGTCTAGGTGTAATTTAAATAAATATTAATGCATTAAGTTTTATGAAATCCTCTAATTAAAATACACTGCATCCAAAGCGCACTAAAATTTCCACATGCATATGAATTCTAATTTGATTCATAATACAAGGTATATAATCAAGAAGCAATAACATAGATGTACTTGGTCCGTAACATCTATGTTCATCAGATCAATTAGAAGATGGCCAGTAATCTAAAAGCATTAAGATCAGATTTATATACTCCTCATGAATAAAATTAAAAATTAAAAATAAATCATACTGAATATTGCATCAAAAGAGTGGCTACACCTTAGCCTTAGTAAAAGAAAATTTTAGTTCATGATAACAAAATCAAAAATAGCAAATAAAATAAAAAGCATAAAGAAATTAGACTGTTTGATTGCTGAAATTGATTATCCGTCGCTCTTGGTGCGGAAAACTTGGTGAAGAAGAAGAAGCTCCTTGATCAAATATTCTGATTTTTGGAAGAAAAAATTAAAAATCCTTTTCTTTCTCTCAGAAATCTCTCTTCTCTTTCTACCTCTCTCCTCTCTTTCTCTTCTTTTTTTTTTATTTCTCTGACTCTCCTCCTCTTTTCTTCGGCAATAATAGATTTTATAGGCTCAAAAATTGATTCTTCCCCAAAATCCTTTAGAAATTAGGTTTAAAACTCTCAAAACAACTCAAATTAGGATTCTAGATAATTTTGACCGTTGGATGTTGACCAAACGATCCAAAAATCAATTAATAACCCTTTAAAATATCTCAGATCAAGTCAGAATTCAAGCCAGCCATCGGATCGGTCGTTGGATTGAATCTGAGCCTTCAGATCACGTACAAAGAAGGCTTCTGATCTTTAGTTTAACGTCGGGATGGATCTCAATCGTTGGATCTCGATCGAAAGCTGCGGATGCCATTCGCCAGTGCATGCTTTTCGACCGTCCGATCAAATCTCAGTGAAAGATACCCGTCGGATCAAACAAAATTCCCAAATTACCCTCTATAAACCATGCACGAGTTCGGTGTTGCATGGACCATCGCATTCTTCAGCCAATCGGAGCATGCTTCATCATGTGAAATTTTTGAAATGCCTTTAAGTCGGTCCACCGTGCGCTGCAAAAAATGCTGACATCATCCTAACGTCAGTGCTGTGTCAATGGGTCGGTCTGCTGGTGCGGTCGAACCGGACGATCTGCTGAGCCGATTTTCTGGACCAGTTTGAACCGAACCGATTTTTTTTTTTTTGAAATTTAATTTTGGGCTCGTTTGAAGTTTGTTTTGCCAAAAATTTATTTCATTTGAACCAAAAAAATAAGATCTTCATATTGGTGGTCTTCTTTCCTACATAAGATTAATAAAAGTATCAATTTCTAAAGAAATAGATTAATTTATTTTATAATTTAATACTTTTATTAGTATATTTTTACCACTTATCACACCCCCTAACTTAGTCATTGCTAGTCCTTTAGCAATATTTTATTTAATATCATGTTTCAATAAGATTATCCATCATAAAGATAAAATCTAGGACTAAAGGTCAAAAAGTTTAGAAAATACTGCTAATTAAGCATTGAGCTTCAGAAGCAAATTTTTCAGTCAATACAATTAAAAACTTTCTTAGAGTACATCAAAGATCTATAGCACTTATGTTCGTGATGACTAACTTTAGCATTTCAGTATTAAATTAAAAGAACAAAAGTATCCTCTCTTATCACCTATTTTGGTCAATTTTCTATACATTCTCAATTTTATACTCATGAATTAAGGTAGCTTTCACACTACTTTCTTTTTTTTTTTTTTTTGCTGTGCTGAGCATCCTAGCCTTCTCTTCACCATTTTACATGAATTTTCATACTTGACCTAGGTGCAGAGACCCAGTTACTAGGCTTTGGGCAATCCACATATACTCTATCTTTTGCACTTTATTTTTAGGCAGGTAGCTCTTTCCTTAAATTCAAGTTTTTTTGATTAGAATGTATATTAATTATCAATTTTCAATGATAATTGAATCCTCAGTTGGCCTTATAATCAATACCTACTTTGCCTTGTTAGTGTGCATGTGCAATTAAAAGTGCTAATAGTCTTTTAATGACCTAAGTAGGCTGCTAAAAGTTGACCAACTAATCTACTTCTTTAACTCATTACATTCATTAGCAAATAATTCTATCTTTTATCACTTGTCCAGTCTATCTTGCTCAAGATTTTCTTCTTGACACATGATTTTTCTTTTTTTTATACTTTATTCTACATTATCTTAAAGGAGAAAGAAAAATAAAGGGTGCAATAAAGGATAGGAAGGAATACACCTGATTTGGTTCAGTCTGGTTCTTTGGAGCTTTGAAATTTTGCTTGAGCTCTCATTGATTTTTTTCCGCAAAATTAAAAATACACACCAAAGCAGTAAAAGAGCAACAATAGATTACTAAAAAATAAAAGAAAAGAAAAATGATCAAAACTAAAAAGAAAAAAAACAACCTATCTAATAGTTCTAATTTATAGTCTTCAGCTTGACTTTCTTTGAGTTCTAAAGTGGATCAATTCGGTGCCACTTCAGTTGGAATACTTTCATGTTTGATCGAGTTCTCTTTCAATCGGACATTGCTAGATTTTATAGTCTTAAACCTATGTTCTATAGAATTCTCATATACTGAATTGTCAATAATATCAATTAGAAAATAAGTTTGATTACCATCAGTATGTTTAGTATGTTCGAAAATATTAAAAGTAACTTGTTCATCTTGGATTCTAAGAATTAATTTTTCTTGTTGAACATCTATTAAAGCTCTTCCAGTAGCTAAAATGGGTCTCCCTAAAATAAGAGATACATCATAATCTTCTTCCATATCAAGAACAATAAAATCAACAAGGAAAATAAACTTGTTTACCTTTACCAAGACATCCTCCACTATACCTCTTGGATATTTAATGGATCTATCAGCTAATTGAAGAGTAATAGTGGTAGGCTTCGGTTCTCCTAGACCCAGCTTCCTAAAAATAGAAAAAGGCATGAGATTAATACTTACTCCTAGATCACATAAAACTTTATCAAAACTACAATCACCAATAATGCAAGGGATAGTAAAACTCCCTGGGTCTTTTAAGTTCTATGGTAATTTATTTTGAATTATTGCTGAGCATTCTTCATTCAAATTTATTCTCTCATGATCCTTCAGCTTTTTCTTATTTGTTAGGATTTCTTTGAGAAACTTGGCATATCTAGGCATTTGAGTAATAGCATCTACAAAAGAAATATTAATATGTAAATTCTTTAAAATTTTAAAAAAGTTAAAAAATTTCTTATTTGGATGCTATATTTGTCTCTCTGGGAATGATAGTGGTGGTACGTAGGGCTTTACATTTGGATCGGCAAATCGTATACCTGGAGACCAACCATCTGCTGCTTGTTTTGATGACTGACAGATTTTAGTTGATGGTTTCTTATTTGTAGTTGGCTCTTCAGTCTCTTTCTTCTGATGTGGCTCCTCCGACTTTGTACCACTTCTTAGGGTGATAGCATTGATTTGCTCCCTTAGATTGATCTCCATGTTGCTGGGCAAGGATCCTTGAGGTCTCTCAGAGATTATCTTAGCCATTTGACCTATTTGCATCTTCAAGTTTCGAATTGCTGCTGTTTGGTCCAGCCTAAGTTTGGCTTCTAAATTTTTTATAGTTGCTTCTTGATTTTGCATGAATTTGTCCATTAGCTCTTCCATGTTGGACTTCTTTTTAGGTACTTGGAACCTCGAGGGTGGCTGTTATGCTGCATTTTGATTGCTCCACGAGAAATTTGGGTGCTGCCTCCACCCTTGATTGTATGTGTTGGAGTGGGGATTATTTTATTATGGCCTGAAAAAATTACCAACATAATTAGCTATATCAGTTGCTTTAGAAAAAGGATTATCAGTTTGGCAATTGCTCGTATCGAGTCCTCCTCCACACAGGTCATAGGTAATACTCTAAATATGCATAGCTGTTTCCTTTAAGTTGTTGACTTCGGCTCTAAGGGCTGCAATTTCAGCTAGTAAGGTTGGCACGCAATCTACTCCCTGCACAGCTGTTAGTCTTTTTGGCATCATGCGTTCTGTCTACCATTGATAGCTATTTGATGCCATCTCATCGATCAGATCGAATGCTTCTTCCTTCATTTTTTGGTTAATGGTTCCTCCTGCTACTGCATCAACATAGAACGATTAGTAGAAGATAAACCATTATAGAAAGTTTGTACCTGAAGCCATACGGGTAGTTGATGATGTGGACATCTCCTCAGTAATTCCTTGAAATGCTCCCAAGCCTCATATAGTGTCTCCATGTCCATCTGCATAAAAGAAGTGATATCGTTGCGCATCTTGGCAGTCTTGGAAGGTGGAAAGTACTTGACTAAGAATTTTTGGGCTAGAACATCCCAAGTTGTGATAGAACCTACAGAAAGAGAATGAAGCCAACTCTTAGCTTTGTCCCATAAAGAGAAAAAAAATAACCTTAATCTAATAGCATCATCCGACACCCCATTAATTTTAAAAGTATCACAAAGTTCAAGAAAGTTAGAAATATGGGCATTCGGATCATCATGCATCTGTCCATTGAATTGGACAGTTGATTGAATCATCTGGATCATCGCTGATTTTATTTTGAAGTTGTTTGCTCGCACTAGAGGTCTCCTGATGCTCGAAGCTGCATCGGCTATAGATGGTATGGTGTAATTATTTAATGGATGATGTACTGGTCGAATAGCTTCATGTTGTCCTTCGATTGCCATATCCAATCCTAGATTGATGTCGTTAGGATCTTCAGCTGCCATGTTTCTTTCTTGTTGTAGTCTTCTAATGGTCCTTTCAATTTCTGGATCTAAAGGTAGTAAGTTACTATGTCCAGTATGTGTCATGCACTGAATAAATTTTCTTTTTTTAATAATAAAAATTAAAAATAAATTTCTAAAGTAAAGCTAGGATCAAAATTTTAATATTGTTTTAGACACAATCCTCGGCAACGGTGCCAAAAACTTGATGTATGCTAATTTATAGCTATGGCAAGTGCACCAGTCGATCAAGTAATAAAGTGAATGAGTAGAGTATCATCCCTAGAGGATTGAAAAATAAGTACTGAAAAGCTCTTTCCTATGCTTTATTTAGAAGATCGATTTATGAGAATAAAAAATTAAAGAATAAAATAAAGAAATAATTAAAAATTTTAAGAAAATAGAGAGAGTGTAATTATTAGGATTTTAAACTTAAGAATAATATGTTACTAAGGCAATCGGATCACCAACTCAGTCAATACAATATTAAGGTTATTAGATTAATTTTATTTCATGTGACGGTGGAGTCTCCTAATTTATTCACTACCCTTTGGTCCAGGCATAGCAAAACTATCAATATTTATTAATTATCCTTTGGTCTAGGTGTAATTTAAATAAATATTAATGCATTAAGTTTTGTGAAACCTCTAATTAAAATACGCTGCATCCAAAGCACACTAAAATTTTTGCATGCATATAAATTCTAATTTGATTCATAATACAAGGTATATAATCAAGAAGCAATAACATAGATGTACTTGGTCCGTAACATCTATGTTCATCAGATCAATTAGAAGATGATCAGTAATCTAAAAGCATTAAGATCAGATTTATATACTCCTCATGAATAAAATTGAAAATTAAAAATAAATCATACTGAATATTGCATCAAAAGAGTGGCTGGCTACACCTTAGCCTTAGTAAAAATAAATTTTAGTTCATGATAATAAGTTCAGAAACAGCAAATAAAATAAAAAGCATAAAGAAATTAGACTGTTTGATTGCTGAAATTGATTGTCCGTCACTCTTAGTGTGGAGAACTTGGTGAAGATGAAGAAGCTCCTTGATCAATATTATGATTTTTGAAAGAAAAAATTAAAAACCCTTTTCTTTCTCTCAAAAATCTCTCTTCTCTTTCTACCTCTCTCCTCTCTTTCTCTTTTTTTTTTTTTTTATTTCTCTGACTCTCCTCCTCTTTTCTTCGACAACAGCAGATTTTGTAGGCTCAGAAATTGATTTTTTCCCAAAATCTTTTAGAAACTAGGTTTAAAACTCTCAAAATAACTCAAATTTGGATTTTGGATGATTTTGACCGTTGGATGTTGATCAAACGGTCCAAAAATCATTTAAAAACCCTTTAAAATATCCCAGATCGAGTCAAAATTCATGACAGCCATCGGATCAATTGTTGGATTGAATCTGGGCCATCAGATCATGCACAAAGAAGGCTTTTGATCTTTAGTTTAACATTGGGATGAATCTCGACCGTTGGATTTTGATCGGGAGCTAAGGATGCCGTTCGTCAGTGCATGCTTTTCGATCGTCCGATCAAATCTCAATGAAAGGCGTCCATCGGATCAAACAAAATTTTCAAATTGTCCTCTATAGACCATGCGCGAGCCCGGTGTTGCGCGGACCACCGTATTCTTTAGCTAATCGGAGCGTGCTTCTTCATGTAAAATTCCTAAAATGCCCTCAAGTCGGTACACCATGCACCGCAAAAAATGCTGACGTCATCCTGACGTCAGCGCTGCATCAGTGGGTCGATCTGTTGGTGCGGTCGAACCAGACGATCTGCTGAGCTAGTTTTCTAGACCGATTTGAGTCGAACCAATTTTTTTTTTTTTAAATTTAATTTCAGGCTCATTTGAAGTCCATTTTGCTTAAAATTTATTTCATCTGAACTAAAAAAATATGATCTTCATATTGGTGGCCTTCTTTCCTACATAAGATTAATAAAAATATCAATTTCTAAGTAAATAGATTAATTTATTTTCTAATTTAATACTTTTATTAGTATATTTTTACCACTTATCAATTAAGGTGGAGATTAGTTACACAGAGGGATGGTGATACGGATGGTTGAAAAGAGGATCTAGGGCATTTAGATCTTCTTTCAAGGGTAGTGTTACTGCTGTGTGATCGAAGAAGGGTGTTAGGGATATGTTCTTGACTTATTGAAGTCATGGGATCGAGTGGATTCAAGGTGAATTTTGAGAAGTTCGATGGTAAGGAGAACTTTATCCTATGGCAGCAAAGGATAAGGAACTTGTTGGTTCAGTAAAGGATCTACAAGGTCTTAATAAGAGAAAGGTCGGAAAAGATCAGTGCTAAGGATTGGAAAGAGTTAGAGGAAATTACTTTCAGCATAATTTGGATGTGCTTGGCCAATCAGGTTTTACCCGAGGTTTGCATAGAGACTATGGCAAAGAGGCTCTAGATGAGACTGGAGAACATATACATAGAAAAGAACATGACGAACAAGCTATGGTTGAAGAAATAGCTGTATAGTCTGAGGATGCCCGAAGGCAGAGATTTTGTTGTATATATCCAAAGATTCAATCAGGTGTGTTCTGAGGTGATGAGTTTGGATGTGAAGATCGATGATGAGGATCGAGCATTGCTGCTATTATGTTCTCTCTTAGATTCATATGATGGTCTCATAACATCCTCAGATTACAGGAAGGAGATTCTAAACTATGAAGAGGTTGTTGGTGTGCTTAGATCAAATAAGCAACGGAAGAAGATCTGTAAGAAAGATCCTAATTCTGAGATCTTGGCTATGAATGAAAGATAGGAAGGATCAAAGAAGAGGCCAAGAGGAAAATCTAAGGATTGGTCGAAGTCTCGGGATCAGAGGAAGATATTGAAATTTTATAAATGTCATCAGCTTGGACACCTGAGGAGAGATTGTCCTCTTTTGAGATCAGAAAAAGTAAAGGCCAGTAAGGAAAATGATACAGCTTCTGTGAGTAGTAGAGAAGACCTATTAGTTATATCAGATAGATCTATAGAGTATGATAGTATGTGGATATTGGATTCAGCATGTTCGCACCACTATACTTCTCATCAAGAGTGGATTGCTACCTACCAAAAGACCAATGGTGGAAGTGTCAGCCTTGGAGATTATCATCCATGTAATGTAGCTGGAGTTGGCTCTATCAGAGTGAGGATGTACGATGAGATTATTTGTACATTATCAAATATCAGGCATGTACCGGAGTTGAAAAAGAATTTGATTTTTTTGGACTACTTGAAGGAGCAGGGTTATGCTTTTAGTAGCCAAGCTAGGAGTGGATGTCCGAAAATTTCCAAGAAAGCTTTGGTGGTGATGAGAGGTAGAAGACTAAGCAACAATCTCTACAGAATGAAATATTCAGTGGTGAATGATAGTGCAAAGGTGCTAGCAACAGCGCAAGAGGAGCAGATTTTATATCAGCTGTGGTACTATCAGATGTTAGATGTGTGCCCTAGAAGTTAGATTAGCTAAACACTTGTAATACACTTCTAAGAATAATTTTATAATTTTGACTATAAATTAATAAAAGAATTAGTTTCGATCATAGGGTGTATTTAAAGTGTCTATGATACATTCCTTGAGTTAATGGTAATGATAATTTATATTTTTAAGAGTTGAAAATTTGAGATATGAATTTTTATAATTAACTCATAAACAGCTCCCGACCGTAGGATCATCACGAGGATGGTGATCAATCCGAAAGATTGGTGTACGATCGCTTTCGTAGGATAGATGTTTCTTGAGTCTATGGTGTAGAGACACGGAGCGAGAGTACAGATACTCGTTAGAGAATGAGGGCACTAAGCATGACCATCTCGAAAAATCATAAGAAAGTCTACCTTCTCGTCGATGACTGACTCGATGCTACAGTGGTGTATCTAGTTCTTTGATCTAAAGTATATCGATAGTTCACCTTGAGGATATTATGGTTTGACTATACCATAACTCGATCTCCTAGCCATTCAGAATTCTGAGGTGTATGTTGGCTATAGCATGTTCATTGTAGAAATTAGATTGTACCAATAGAGGATCTATCTATCTAGGTAGATGAGGAGTAGCCCTATGATAATCATGAGATTGAGTCCTTAAGCCCATGGACATGGCAGAGTGAAGATGATAGAAAGAGTTTCTATTAGAGTTTTACGTTGGACTCGAATTGAAAGATTAATTCATATGATAGATATTGGGTTTGACGAGTTTATCTTAACCCTAATTCAATCGGGGCTCAAGATAGAAGAACCCAATCACACGGGTAACTACACCAAGAGGTTCATTTTCAGTTCTGATGGATTGCCACCATATACTACTGGGTGTCACTGATGAATTTTGGAAGCAGTTAGAATGATTTTGATGATCAATCATTCTAATTGTATGAATCAGAATAGTTCTGGTCCATCGAAAGGTATTTGGAAGCGTTAGAATGATTTTGATGATCAATCATTCTAATTGTATAAATCAGAATAGTTCTGGTCCATCGAAAGGTATTTCAATGATGGAGATCGTGACATGTCTCATTACCATACATAATTGAATCTAATTAGATCACACAAATAAGAATTTGGGTCTGATGTCATCAATTGAGCTAACCTAGTTTGATTGATTTGGATTAGATTCAATCAGGTTCAAGGTAATCAAGCTAGCACACGATTGAGTCTGACTTTCTCCTTCTGTAATCATTGTGATTCATCGTAATCATGTCAAATTTGATTTGACTCATTCTTATATTTTGAATAGGTTTATTCTCATCTAACTAGAATAAGTTTAGGTTAGATTAATTGTAAAAATAAAATCCATTCATAGTCAATTTGGACTAAGGTCAAAAATTGACCTAATTGAGAGAGTTGAGGGTCACCTGATCAGAGACTTCTAGAAAATATTTTGGAAATTATTTTGCTTTAATTTTTGGATATGTGGTAGAGCTTGAGACATGCTATGGATGTGCCAAATTTCATGATTTATGGTGAAGTTTTGATTGAGTTATGATAGAGTTTGATTTGGATCAAACTCTTAAAGGGAGGAGTCCCATGCGCCATGGACTCCTCCTCATCCTTTCTTCATGCCACTTTGGGAAGTGTTTTGGGCAACCAAACTTATTGAAGACTAGGTTTGGGATGTGGGCTATCAGGTAGGCATCCTAAGTAACCAAGCAAACAAGTTGTTTGATCACTTAGCAGTCTTAGATGGCACATAACATAAAAACCCTTCTCACACCATATTGATGCAACGTAAGAAATATTTTCCTATGCCCAAAAGGCTGTCGCCCCTTCCATCTTCCATACCCTCTCTAATCCTCTCTCTCCCCTTCTTCTAAGTGCTAAAGGTTGGAAATAAATTTGAGAAGAAGATTCAATTAATATTGAGAAGATTTCATCATCTACGAGATGATGTTCGTGAGATGGATAGACTGCCTTTAGAAGTTACTTTGAAGATTCTTTAGATTAGATCCAGATCTAATCTTTGGAAGAAAGATTTGCAAGAAGAAGATGTCCAGATCTTACCCAAGTGGATACTAGTAGAAGCCAAGCATGTGCGTTGCTCCTTCCAGAACCTCAGGATAGATCAGGATCATTGCAGGATAATCTGATTATCCAAAATAAGGTATGAAATTAAATTAGATTTTATTTATTTTAATCTTAATATTAGATCTTAAAGGATCAAATCTGAGATATCTCAGATCTGATTATGATTGTAGAAAAAAATTTTAAAATATTTTTTTAGATCTAATCAGATCTGAATGATTCTGTGCCAAAAAATAGGATTTCTCCTTCATTGGATGGGTCATATGAGTGACCATGGGCTCACTGAATATGGCAGAAGAGGTATGATCCTAGTTCTGAAGAAGGAGGGCATAGATTTATGTGAGCCATGTATCTTTGACAAACAGCATAGGATAAAGTTTATCAGAAGTACCAAGCACGGTGAAGAAATACTGGATTTAGTGCACTCAGATGTGTAGGGACCAGCTCCTATATCAGCTAGAGGTGGAGCAAAGTATTTTATCACCTTCATTGATGATTTCTCAAGGAAGATGTGGGTTTATCTAATTAGAGAAAAATAGAGGTGTTTGTCTAGTTCAGAGCCTAGAGAACTGAAGTAAAGAAGTTAGAAAGAGATGTAAAGTATCCGAGATCGAACAATAGAGGGGAGTATACTAGACTGGAGTTCAAGAGGTACTGTAAGAAAAATGACATCAAATGCCATTACATGATGAACATGACTTCCTAACAGAATGGTGTCATAGAGAGAATGAACCGGACATTGATCGAGAAGGTATGAAGTTTAAGGCTGCAGACATCACTTCCAAATTTTTTTTGGGATGATGTCATAACTTTTTCTTATTTTCTTATGAATAGGTCCCCATATCGTAAGTTGAACGGATGCATTCCAAAGGAGGTCTGGAGTGGGAAGAAGGTGGAGCTTGGCTACCTGAAGATTTTTGATTGCCTGGCCTATGCACATGTGGAGGCAACCAAGAGGAGTAAATTGGATCCGAAATCTCAAAAGATGATATTATCTTTGATGAGAAGAGCATCTTGAGGAGGTTTAGGATAGATGGAACTAGGAAGACAAAGGTGAATAGTAGTAGCCAGTCTGAGACAATGACATGCAGTTCGAATCCACGTACATGATTGTTCCTATTGAGGTGAAGCTGGGTAGGAGAAAAGATACTCAGATGGAAGACTGGCATGAAGTGCCAGTAGTTCAAATGGATGTGCAGGATCAACCACAGACATCAGGTAGAGATGTGCCAGTGGGAGTAACTTTGAACAAAACCCCAATGTGCTATCAAGAGACCAGTTAGATATCGCATTGATGAGTTTATCTCCTATGCACTCATCACTGCTAATGGAGATCCAAAAAATTATGCACAGGGTATGGAGAGTGAGGATCATGATTCATGGATGCAGGCCATGATAGAGTAGATGGAATCACTTGAAAAGAATCAGACATGATAGCTGGTGGATCTTCTAGAAGGTGCTCGACCTATTGGCTCAAAGTGGGTGTTCACAAAGAAAGAGGCAGCTTTAGAACAAGATGGAGTCAGATTCAAAGCATGATTGGTAGCAAAGGGATACTCACAAAGGGAAGGGATTGACTACACAAAAATTTTCTCTCCTATGGTGCATCATACATCTATTTGGGTTTTGCTATCACTAGTGGCACAGTACAATATGAAGTTAGAATAGATGGATGTGAAGACTGTCTTCCTTCATGGCACATTGGAGGAAAGGATCTACATGAAGCAACTAGAAAATTTTCATGGAGACTGGATTGGAAGAAAAGGTATGTTTACTTAGAAAGTTTTTGTACGGATTGAAACAGTCTCCTCGTCAGTGGTATCGAAGATTTGATAGTTTTATTTTGAGCCTGGATTTCAGTAGACGTAAACATGATTGCCATATCTACATCAAGAATATAGATGAGGAGGATGCTCTATACCTGCTACTATATGTAGATGATATGCTTCTAGCCAATAGAAGCATGGAAGCTGTAAAAAGGCTTAAAAGGACATTATCATCTGAGTTTGAGATGAAGGATCTGGGTCCAGTCGAAAAAATCCTTGGAATGGAGATCTGCAGAGATAGGTGCAAAGAAGTGCTACATTTATCACAAGAAAGATATGTCCAAAAAGTTCTAGAGAGGTTTAGGATGGAAAAGGCCAAACCTATAGAGACGCCATTACCAAGCAATATATCTCTCTCCAAATTACAAAACCTCCAATCAGAAGAGGAGAGAGAATACATGCAAAGAGACTCTTATGTGAATGTTGTAGGTAGTGTGATGTACACTATGGTGTGCTATAGACCAGATATAGCACATGCAGTGAGCATGATTAGTAGATACACGGCTAACCCTAAGGAAGAACACTGGAAAGTATTGAAATAGATATTATGATATCTGCATGGAACAAGGGATTATGGTTTGGTATTTGATGGACAGCCAAGAGGATTTGAAGATGCTGGTTCGAGTACTCTGAAAGGATTTGTAGATGCAAATTATGCAGGAGATCTTGATACAAGAAGGTCTACTACTGGATACCTTTTCTGCATATATGATGGATCGGTGTCTTGGAGATCAATCCTTCAGCCAATTACGATCTTGTCTACCATAGAGATTGAGTATATTGGAATAATGAAGGCTGCAAAGAAAGTCCTTTGGCTAAAGAGGCTGATTGTTGAGTTGGGGATGGAGCAGAGCAAGGTTACACTATTCAGTGATAATCAGTTCTCTACTGTTGGCATAGAACTCAGTCTATTATGCACTTACAAGGTATATAGACATGAGGTACCATATGATCAAAGAGCTGATGGAGGAAGGTGACGTGGAACTGATGAAGGTCCATACCAAGGAGAATTAGTCGATGCACTCATGAAGGTACTATCCATAGACAGCTTTCAGATGTGTGTGGCAAGGATAGATTTGCTGAGACGAGATGAGTTCATAAGGACTTGAAAGTACCGTGGTGGAGAATATGAGCTCAAAAGTGGCGCTCCCAAGTCTTGGGAACATGAGAAGATAGATCATGGGAAGACAGGAGCAAGCCAGAAAAGAAATCAGTATGGATAGTAAAGTTCAAAAACTAGGCTAGCTCACCCTGAGACTTAGCTAACTAAGTTGGAAACTGGGCCGGCTCAGTCTAGGACTGGATCGGCTATGTCTCAGAAAAAAATTCAGATAAAAAGCAATATTTTTGGGTTGTTGGCATGGTACATGATAGGAACGCGATGTTGTCGTTAAGACACCGTGTTTATCAATTTAATCCGACTTCTTAAAATAATTAAAAATATGTAGATAGCAGTGAGTCGGGTCGAATCCACAGGAAAGGTAGTATTTTAGATTTGAAATCTTTGATTTTTAAAAAAAAAGAAGAAAAGGATTTGAGTTTTCAAAATCAAAAGTGAAGTTGGAAAATAAAAAGCAAAAATTAAAAGGTGCAGGAATTTAAACTTGGTACTAAGATCTACTAGTTAGATCTTAGCATCTACTTGCAAAGCAATAATTTAAAGTGCTGAAATTAAATTGCAATAAAAATAAAAAGCAAAAAATTAAAGTGCAAAAAAATAAAATTTTTATTAATTAAAATTTTAAAATTTAAATACATAAAATTTAAAAAGAAAAGAAAATAAGATAGCCTGATCTCTGATCTTGGATCGGCATTGGCAGAAAGATGGTGTAGAAGCTCGGCTCTTCTTCTCGGCACCCGTTGCTTTGAAGCAACTTTTAACCCATAGCCTGGCTTCACCCTGTACCAAAACTTCACCTTGATCGGAGATGTTGATTTCGGAAGGCCTAGGATCCTTTTTATAGTGCTAGGAGGGCTGGATATTTTTTCTAAAGGCAATATGGGACTAATGAACTTTGTAATCATCAAAATTTGAATAAAATTTGAATTAAAATAGATCTGATATGACTCTGATAAGTTTGGTGAAATCTGGCCGTTCAATAAAAATCCAACGGTCCAAAAATCATCAAAATCGGATGTAGATCAGCTCAGATCGGGTCGGATTAAATTCTGGCCGTTGGATCACGCTTGATGGAGGAAATCTGGCCGCAAATCATGCTTCGGGAGTCCTGATCACCGCCGGGAGCATTCTGGACCATCGAATCGAAGCTGGAATCAGGCGCTGCCGTCCGAAGGTGATCCGAGTGAAATTGGCAATCGAAAAAAATGTTGACCGTCCGATCTTAACCGCAATCAACCGCAGCCGTCCGATCGCGCAATCACTGTTCCCATGGACCGCGTAGACCGGCTGCACTGTACACCGCAATCAATCAATGCTTCTGTCATCGAGTGAAATGACCAGATTGCCCTGTGAGCCGCGATAAATTTCTATAGACCCTTTAAGGGTCTAGGTCCGCCATGTGGCGATCTCTAATTCGTCAGTTTCTGCTGAGCTGGCGGTCCATGCTTGGATCGTAGACCGGCTGATGGCTTCAACAGCTGAGTTGGCTTTGATGGCTTGGCTTGGCTTGGTGGCTCGGCTTACGGAGTCGGCTGAGGCATTTTCTCTTTTTTTTTTAATTTAATTTTTATTTATTTTATATCTTTAAAAATTTATATCTTTTTCCATTTTAGCTCCATTTTACTTAAAATTTATTTCATTATGATCAAAAAAATGAGCTCTTTCTGTTGATAATAAAATTTTATTTTTTATTTTTTATTATTTTTTAATTAATTTTTTAATTAATAAAAATATGAATTTTTCAAAAATTATATATAAATTGATTATTAATTATTAAAAATTAATATTAATTAATTGATAAATTAATACTTTTATTGGTAAATTTATGATGCTCATCATACCCCCCAATTTAAGCTTTGCTCATCCTCGAGTAAAGAAAGAATTTAGTTTTAAATATCTTTTAACTTTAGAGTTTCGAATTTTACCTAAGCAATTTTTAAAATAGCCATTGATATTCAGTAGAGCTTAAATGAGATATATCATTGGGGTATTAATACTTATCAATAGAAAAATTAAGTAAAGAACATTAAATTTTTTAGAATTTTTTCTAAATTATCCTACCTTTATCTTTGATTTGTCTAAACTTTCATATAGGCAGGTGTATTGCTACTTTCGTCCTTCATTTATTGATTTTTATTTTTACATTATCCACTTTTGATGCAAATATCATTGCTTACTTAGGCAACGGGATCCAGTTACTCGGTGGGAAACCAATGTTTCTTTTTTTTTTTTTTTAACATTGTACCACTATTGAGTGTCTTAACTCCTTAAGCTTTCTATTTGATCCATGTAGCGAGTCTTGGGCCAATGACTCCCAAACCAGTTGGCTTTAGGGCACTAGGTATAGAATACCCCTCGGGCTTACTAACTCGAATCAAATAGGCTACGAGTTAAGACTAGCTTTACAACGAGCTTCTTTGCCCTTCCCATCTTTTGATGCGAAACTCAATGCTTGCTTAGGCAAAGAGGCCCGGTTACTCAGTGAGAAGTACTTGAAAACTATTTTATTAAAATAAATTTTTATATGAAGAAACGTATAGTTACCCTACACAAGCCTATAAAAAGTAGACTTTTCTTTGATGCTAGTAGAAATAATTAGAAATGCTCCAAGAAATTTTTTTTTTATGTTCTAGACTTAACTCTTTATTGAATTTTCTTAATACTTGATTCCTCAATATCTCACAGATTCTCTGATCTGTGTATCAATTTTTTTTAAAAATGCTTAGTCTAATTCGATTCTTAAGCATAATCAGGTGTCTAAATACTAAATACTAACTTTTTTGAGGACTTAAAATTTTAAAATTTTTATTTTATTTTTCTCTCCCCCCAACTTAATCGACATTGTCCTTAATGGAGAAGAAAAAATAAAGGATGTAATAAAGAACATGAAAGAATACACCTAACTCAGTATATTTTTAGTCTAGCACATGCCTTTGAAAATTTGAGCTCTTCCTCCAACTTATTCAAATTATCCTAAAAAGAAAATAAACTAAAAAGATAAATTAGATAAAAACTAAATATTGGGTTGCCTCCCAACAAGCGCTAAGTTTACCATCTTCAGCCAGACACAATATAGCTCACTATCCTGTGTCGAATATTGGATTGACAAATTTCAATGGTTTTGGATTGCCAATCTCAGAAAGATGATTTATAATCCCATTATTAATATAATCTTTGTTAATTTTAGGGATATAATTTATGATTCCATTCTCAGACCCATATTTATTAAGAATTTCTCCTATTTATTTTTCTAAAATGCTCATGAATTGAGTTTTAGGAGTTAAGTTTGATTCAATGGGTGCTGGAATGGTGACTAAAGACAGTTTTAATTCTGGAGGTAAATTAATGTGATCCTGCTTAAACAACTCCATTGACATTTCATTACATGCCTTTTGATTTTTATAAGAAGAACCAGCTTCTAGGATTGAAGGGAATAGGACATTAGGTTTATAAGTCTCGAGTAAATCATCTATTCTCTTTTTTCTTATTTCTATCTCATTTAAACTGGAACTAGCATCAGTACTAATTCCTAGCTTGGGTTCTTCTATGTGGTTAGTCTCAGTACTAACCAGTTCCTCTAAATTTTTATTTTGGCTAGCATCAGTACTAGCCTCTCTCACCTGATCTTGGTATGGGTCCACAAGAATCCTATAGCTTTTAAGTTCAGGAATTACTTTGGTATTCTCAAATTGGAGATTCTTAGATGAAACATTAGATTGATAATTTAATCCAGATGGTTGGTGGTCATTAGGTGGGTTGTTTGAAATTGGTAGGTGATAGGGACACGATGCTGTCGTTAAGACACCGTGTTTATCAATTTAAATCCGACTCTTTACTTTTTAAATTAACTAAAAATTATGAAGAAAGTGGGGAGTCGGGTCGAATCCACAGGGAGGCAATGATTTATTTCTAAAATCTTTGATTTTTTTTTTTTTTTAAGAAAAGAAAGCAAGGATTTTTTTTAAAAAAATTAAAGTTAAAAAATAGATCTATAAATAAAAATAGAATTTAAATTATGCAAAAATAAATTTGATACTAAGATCTACTATTTAGATCTTAGCAACTACTTATAGTAAAATTAAAAAGCAATAAAGAATAAATAATTTAAAGAGCTAGAATTGAAAAGAATAATGAAACTTTCTTTATTAAATTTAAAACTAAGATGCAGAATTTAAATACAAGAAATTAAAGAAAATTCAGAATTTTAATACAAGAAATTAAAGAAAAAAGACTAGATGAAGATCGCAGATCGGCGTAGGCATGAAGATGGCGTAGAAGACCGGCTCTTCTTCTCAGCAGCACCGCAGCTTTGAAGCAACCTTTAATCCAGAGCTTGACTTCCACCCTATACCTTAGCTTCCCTTCCAACCCCTCCTCCCTTTCTTAGAGGCTTAGGATCCTTTTTATAGAGCTAGAAGAGGTAGATATTTATTTCTAAAAGCAATATGGGACTAATTTCCTTTGTAATCATAAAAATTTGAATAAAATTTGAATAAAAACAACTCTGTTATGTCTCTGGTAAATCTGGTAAAATCAGGCTATCCGATAGAAATCGAACGGTTCAAAAATCGTCAAAATCGGATGCCTATCAGCCCAGATCAGCTCGAATTAAATTCTGGCCGTCCGATCGCGCTTGATCGAGGAAATCTGGCCGCAAATCGCGCTTCGGGAGTCCTGATCACTGTCGGGAGCGTTCTGGACCGTCGGATCGAAGCTGGAATCAGGCGCTGCCGTTTGATGGTGATCCGAGTGAAATTGGCAACCGAAAAAAATGCTGACCGTCCGATCTTAACCGCAATCAACCGCAGCCGTCCGATCGCGCAATTACTGTTCCCATGGACCGCGTAGACCGGCCGCACCGCACACCGCAACCAATCAACGCTTCTGTCACCGAGTGAAATGACCAGATTGCCCTGTGAGCCGCGATAAAATTTTGTAGACCCTTTAAGGGTCTAGGTCCACCACGTGGCAGGCTCTGATTCGCCGGACTTTGCTGAGCTGGCGGTCCACGCCTGGATCGTAGACCGGCTGATGGCTTCAATGACTGAGTCGGCTTTGATGGCTCGGCTTGGCTTGGTGGCTCGGCTTGGCTTGGTGGCTCGGCTTGCGGAGCCGGTTGAGCCATTTTCTTTTTTTTATTTAATTTTTATTTATTTTATATTTTTTTAAAAATTCATATCTTTTTCCATTTTAGCTCCGTTTTACTTGAAATTTATTTCGTTGTGATCAAAAAAATGAGCTCTTTCTTTTAATAATAAAATTTTATTTCTTTAATTTTTATTTATTTTTTATTATTTTTTAATTAATTTTTTAATTAATAAAAATATGAATTTTTCAAAAATTATATATAAATTGATTGATAATTCTTAAAAATTAATATAAATTAATTAATAAATTAATACTTTTATTGGTGAATTTACGATGCTTATCACACCCCCCAACTTAAGCTTTGCTCGTCCTCGAGTAAAGAAAGAATTTAGTTTAGATCAATTACCATATTTTGTTGAGATCTTCCTTCACAAAAATAAATCTAGAATTTAAGATCAAAAGTTTAGACAGTATCACTAACTAAGTATTGAGTTTCAGAAGTAAATTTCACGGCAGATTAATCAGAAACTTTCTTAGAGTTCATCTAAAGATTTTCAGCACTTTGTGTCGTGAATACTAACTTAGCATTTGGGTGTTGATTCAAAGGGCAAATGAATCTTCTTTTTATCACCTATTTTGGTTAGTTTTATATACTCCCAAGTTAAGTGCATGAATTAAGGTAGCTTTCACACTGCTTTTTTTTTTTTTTTTTTTTTTTTTTTAAAATTGTGCTGAGCATCCTGGCCTTCCCTTCACCATTTGATGTGAACTTCTACATTTAAGGTGCAAAGTTCTAGTTTAGGGCAATCCACATATACTCTATTTTTTTGCACTTTTTTTTTTTTTTTTTTTAGAAAGCAGGTAGCTCTTTCCTTAAATTCAAGTTTCTTTAATTGAAGTATATATAAACCATCAATTTTTAGTGATAATTGAATCCTCAATTTAGCCTTATAATCAAACACCTGCTGTGCTTCATTAGTGTGCATGTGCAAGTAGAAGTGCTGTTAGCCTTTAAATGACCTAAGTAGGTTGCTAATGGTCTGACCAAATAATCTGCTTCTTGACTCGCTACCATTATTAGTTAATACTTTCTAACTTTATTACTTATCCTAGTTTATTTTGCTTAAGATTCTCTTTCCCAAAATATGGTTTGTTCAAAATTTTTATTTTTATTATTATTTTTTTAATAGTTTTATTATTATTATATATATTATTTATTTATTATTTTTATTTTATTTATTTTTTTAATTTTTTAATATTTTATTTATTTATTTTATTATTATTATTATTATTAATTTTTATTTTTTATTGATTTATTTATTTATATATATATATTTTTATTTTTTTATTTTATTTTATTTTATTTTATTATTTTTTTTTATTTTTATTTTTTTTCTTTTTACCCCAACTGAATTGACATTGTCCTCAATAAAAGAGTGTAAATTATGTTTATTTATTTAGCATGGGTCTTGAAGCTTATGATCCTTCTTCCGCTTTTTGGTTCTCCAACTTAGCCTAAAAGAGAAAATAAATTAGATTCAAGAAGTATTGGGTTGCCTCCCAATAAGCGCTAAGTTTATTGTCTTCAGCCAGACAAAATGCAGTTTAATTCATTGTGGTTCTATTAATTGCACTTGATCAATATTTCGATTTAATGATATCCCTTCGATATATGGTTTAAGCCTTTGGCCATTTACCTTAAAAAAATTTTTAGTCCTGGGATCATAGAGTTTAATTGCACCATGTGGGAATACATGATTAACTATATAAGGTCCATCCCATCTGGATTTTAGTTTTCCAGGAAATAATCGAAGCCTTGAGTTAAATAACCAGACTTGTTGATTTGGCTCAAAGGTTTTTCTTGAAATATGTTTATCATGGAAGGCTTTCATTTTTTCCTTATAAATTTTTGAATTTTCATAAGCTTCTTGCCTTAATTCTTCTAATTCACTTAATTGTAACATCCGATTGGAACCAGCTTTGTTTAAATTAAAATTTAATTATTTTATTGCCCAATATGCTTTATGTTCAAGTTCTACCGGAAGGTGACATGCTTTTCCATAGATTAATCTATAGGGAGACATTCCAATGGGGGTTTTATAAGCTGTCCTATAGGCCCATAATGCATCATCCAATCGATCTGACCAATCTTTTCGATCAGGCCTAATAGTCTTTTGTAAGATATTCTTGATTTCCCTATTAGAGACTTCTACCTGACCACTTGTTTGCGGATGGTATGGTGTAGCTATCTTATGTGTCACCCCATATTTTCGTAATAAAGTTCTAAATTGATGATTTGTAAAATGGGTACCCCCGTCACTAATGATAGCACGTGGAAATCCGAACCTGAAAAAGATATTCTTCTGAATAAATTTTAGGACTACTTTATGATCATTGGTTCGAGTTGCTATTGCTTCAATCCATTTAGAAACATAATCGACAGCTACCAAAATGTATTCAAATCCATTGGAAGGTGGAAAAGGTCCCATAAAATCAATTCCCCATACATCAAAAATTTCAACCACTAAAATGGGGTTCAAAGGCATCATGTCTTTCTTTGAAATATTCCCTAAGGCTTGACACTTAAAACACTCCTGACTAAAAGTATGGGCATCCTTAAATAATGTTGGCCAATAAAAACCACTTTGTAACACTTTGGCCGCAGTTTTTCGTCCAGAAAAGTGTCCTCCACAAGCAAGAGTATGACAAAATTGTAAGATACTCCATTGTTCAGATTCAGGAACACATCTACGAATGATTTGATCAGCACAAATTCTAAAAAGCTCAGGATCTTCCCAAAAATAATATTTGATTTGAGCAAAGAATCGATCCTTTTCATTCTTAGACCAGCCATCAGGAATTTGTCCTATGACTAAGTAATTGACAATATTTGCAAACCAAGGAGTCTTTGTATGTGAAACTGTTAACAATTGTTCATCTGGAAAAGATTCTCTGATTGATACAGGTTCATTATCTTTCACTAGGATCCTAGACAGATGGTCTGCTACAACATTTTTAGATCCCTTCTTATCTCGAATTTCAATGTCAAATTCTTGTAACAGTAAAATCCATCTAATTAATCGTGGTTTAGCATCTTTCTTTGAGAGCAGGTATCTCAAGGCTGAATGATCCGAGTAAATTATGATTTTTGATCCTAATAAATATGATCTAAACTTTTCTAGGGCAAACACAATGGCTAGCAACTCTTTTTCAGTGGTGGTATAATTCATTTGTGCTTCATTCAGAGTTCTACTAGCATAATAGATCACTACAGGACATTTGTTTACCCTTTGGCCTAGGACAGCTCCTATGGCAAAATCTGAGGCATCGCACATAATTTCAAAAGGTAGTGACCAATTAGGAGGTTGTATGATTGGAGCTTTGGTCACAGCTTCTTTTAAGAATTTCATAAGCTTTAAGACAATTTTCATCAAAGTTAAAAGAAACATCCTTAGCAAGGAGATTACACAAAGGACGAGAAATTTTAGAGAACTCTTTGATGAAGCGACGATAGAATCCTACATGACCAAGAAAAGATCGAATTTGTTTGACAGAAGTGGGAGGAGGAAGTTTAGAAATTAGTTCAACTTTAGCTTTATCTACCTCAATCCCTTTCTTGGATACTATATGTCCTAAAACGATCCCTTCTTGAACCATGAAGTGGCTCTTTTCCCAGCTTAACACTAGATTAGCCTCAATACATCGTTTTAATATTTTCTTCAAATTGTTGAGACAACTCTCAAAAGATTCTCCAAAGACTGAAAAGTCATCCATGAATATTTCTAAGAAATCTCCTATCATGTCTGAAAATATTGACATCATGCACCGTTGAAAAGTTGCAGGTGCATTACATAATCCGAATGGCATTCTACGAAAAGCAAAGGTTCCATAAGGACATGTAAAGGTGGTCTTTTCTTGATCTCCTGGGTAGATTGCTACCTGATTGTATCCCGAGTATCCATCTAAAAAGCAAAAGTATTGTTGGCCTGCTAGTCTTTCTAGGATTTGATCGATAAAGGGTAAGGGAAAGTGATCTTTTCGGGTGGTTGTATTGAGTTTTCTATAATCTATGCAGACACGCCACCCAGTGGAAAGTCGTGTTGGTACTAAGTTTCCATGTTCAGTGCGGACAACCGTAAGTCCAGATTTTTTTGGAACAACTTGTGTAGGACTCACCCAGTGGCTGTCAGAGATAGGATAAATAATTCCAGCATCTAACCATTTAATTACTTCTTTCTTGACTACTTCTTGCATGTTAGGATTAAGCCTTCTTTGCATCTCTCGAGTTGGTTTGGCATTATCTTCTGTATAAATATGGTGCATGCATATTGACGGACTAATTCCTTTTAAATCGGCAACGGTCCACCCTATGGCCTCTTTATATGTTTTTAGAATATTTACCAATTGGTTTTCCTGTTCAGTAGTTAAGTTGGAAGCAATTATTACTGGTAGGGTTTTCTTTGATCCTAAAAATACATACTTAAGTGATTCAGGTAAAGGTTTTAGTTCAAGTTGTGGTGGGGCCTGAATTGAAGGACGTAGTGGTTCAATTTTTCGCTCAGGTAAGGGCTCAATTTTCACTGACCAAGGTAATGAATGTGATGGTTGAGGTAAATTAAGCAGGGTATTTACTTCCTGGGTTTGAGTATCTTCAGTGGGTTCATCATCTTGTAGTAAATCTAAGGAGGAATTAGATTCAACTATTTCATCTATCTGATTGATTACAAAGCAGTCTTCCTCCTCTTGGGTGTACTTTGGGGTATTAAAAACATTAATTCTTACTTTTTGATTCCCAAAAGAAATATCCATAGCTCCCGTTTTACAGTTGATATTGGCATTCGCGGTTGCTAAGAATGGACGTCCTAAAATTATGGGATTTTGGTTCAGCTCTTGGGATGGTTCCATGTCAAGTATGAGAAAGTCTACAGGAAAATAACATTTATCTACTCTAACTAGAACATCCTCAATTAAACCACGCGGTGTTTTTATAGATCTATCAGCTAATTGCAAAATGACTGACGTGGGTTTTAATTCTCCAATCCCAAATTTTTCATAAACCGAGGTTGGAAGGAGGTTTACACTAGCTCCTAAGTCTAGTAATGCTCGGTCAAAGGTTATACCTCCAATAACACATGAAATTAAGGGTGCACCAGGATCTTTCATCTTTTGAGGTATTGGATTTAACAGGACCGCACTTACATCCTCGGATAGCATAACTCTTTTGGTGGTTCGTGGCTCACGCTTTTGGGTACAGAGTTCTTTAAGAAATTTAGCATAGGCTGGAACATGCTGAATTGCATCGATGAGGGGTAAATTAATATGAACTTGTTTAAATAGTTCCATTAGCTCCTTGTTGCGTGTTTCTTGCTTTTTGCGAGAAGAGCCTGCTTCTAAGGCCGAAGGGAACGGGGCTTTGGGTTTATATGTCTCAGCTAATTCATCTGTTCTCTTCTTTTCTTTATCCATCTTATCAGTGTCAGTACCAGTCATAAGCTCAAGTTCTTCTATATGATTATCCTCTTCTTCAAATTTCTCATCTTGGCTAACATCAGTATTGGCCTCTATCACCTGGTCTTGATATGGGTCCTTAAGAATCCTACCACTTCTAAGTTCAGATATTGCTTTGGCATTTTCTAATTGGGGGTTCTTAGGTGGAATGTTAGATGGATGAGTAAATCCAGGTGGTTGATAGACATTGGATGGATTATTTTTAGGATTTGCAATTGGTTGGCTTGGTAATTGACCCGGTTCTCTCCTCATGCTAGACTCAGCTATTTGTCCTATTTGAGCTTCTAGTCTGGCGATTGATTGTTGTTGGCTTAGAATTAATTGTTGAAGTTGATTGAATTTATCGTCGGCTAGATTGGTCTGTTGTTTGAGGAGGGGTTTGGGGAATGAAAGGGTTTTGAAAAAATTAAATAAATGTTAAAAAAGTGGTGTTTTTTGAGAAAAAAAACTGAACTAGGTGAACCTTATTTAATAAGGCCATAGTTTCCTTTGGTTAATTGGGGCCCCTATTTTTGGGATAATTTCCGAACTGATTGGGATTTGGGTCCTGAACTGAGGTTTGGTTTTGGGTTTTTTTTTCCAAAGAGAAAATTTAGGATGGTTTTTTCTCACTACTTAGGATAAATAATGAATTTTTGGGAATATGGTTCATTAGTGGGTCTTTTTGAGTAAACCTTGAGGCAGCTTTTTGGGGGACCCTTGTTCCTTGGAATTAAGGAGGGTGGGTATTGGGTGGGCCAACCGTGGGCCCATTCAAATACAATGAAGTTGTTTTTGGGCTAGCCAAAAATAGAAGCAAAATACTTGATACTTAAAAAGAAAAGCTGGTGGGGTTGGGTATTTTGTGGGCCCAGGGAATTTGGGTTGGCCTAAAAGTTTAGGAAATTGGAATTAAATTTCTATGCAATAAGGGGTTCGACTTTTAATCCTATTTTTGGTGCTCTAATTGGGGTTCAAATCTGCTTTAGAAATTGGAAAAAGTTTCCCCCTTTGAAGTTTTTGTCTCATAAATTTCCCTGCCCTTTTTTTTTGTTGAGAATTTGAAATCTTTTTTTGTTCATAAGAGAAATAAAAGGAAGCAAATGGTTAATAGAGTTTTTTTTTTTTTTCCAATTCGTTCAAACAAGGGTTATTTAAGCTTCCCATCCTCACTTTTTGCTTCAAATGAATGGCACTCCACAAAGGATGCATCCCAACCATCCTGCTTATTTGGAATATCCTAAAACCCTTTTTCCATAGAAAAGCCTTTGTACAACTTTTTGGGGCCAACTTTTAGAATGACCCCCATTGGTTTGGGGGTGGGCAAATTTTTTCCCCTAAGGGAGTTTTCCCTTAAGTTATTTTCCATGGAATTTCATGAAAATTTTTGGGTTTTTTTTTCCCCTGGAAAGCCTGAAAGCGCAAAAAATCCCCCGTGATGGCTCCGCCCTCATGGCTTATGGTTTTTTCGTCCCCTATGGGAATAAAAAATTTCTTTTAGAAATTTTCAATTGTTTTTGCCAATCTCTGCCCCCATGTGTTGGATGTTTTTCTTCTCTAATGTGGCCCCAAGGCCAGTAACTTGGCCTTTTTATCTTTTAATTGGAGAAAAGGGGACACACAAGGTCCAAGTTCCCTAAGGGATCCACCAAAAGAAATTTCTTTCCTGAATTTTTACCGTTAGAAAGTAGAAATTTCTTAAGAAAACTCAATCCCAGATGGTTTGGGTAAAGGGGTTCTTTTTTTTTTCATTGGCATCCCATAAAAAGATGGGGAAGGGGCAATTGGGATTTTGTTGGTCGAACTTTAAATTCATCAAGTGGGGACTAGCAGGGGAATTATTCCAAAAGGTAAAATGGTGGAATTGGCCAAGTCCATTGGGTTGGGTAGGTGGGGAGGGAATAAAGTTCTCATCTTGCATTACGGTGGGGTTCCTTTCAAACGATTTTCCAGCCATTTTTGAAATTATCTGGGTCCCCCCTTAAATGGAATTGTCACTTTCCAATTTTCCAGGATCCCTGGGTTTTTTTTAACTTTTAAGTCAGGGTAAAGTGGATCCTTCCCTACCGTGCATGGGTCTAGTTTGCAAATTTTGGAAATTATTATGGGTTTAAATTTTTTTTTTTTTTTTTTTTTTTAATAGTTTAATTAATTTTTTTTTTAATTTTATAAAATTTTTTTTAAAGAAGGAAGAGAGAAAAGAAGGAAAGAGGAAAAAATTTCTAAAAAGGAAATCCTTAATCTTAGAGAGAATAGGGAGGAAGTTTTAATTTTTTTATGTTTAGATTATAAATTTGGCAAAACAATTTTAGGCCCAATCAAAATCCCTGACTAAAGAAAAGTTTTTTTTTCCTAGGATCTAAAGACAGCTCCCCTAACTTGCAAGAATCCAACTTCCAAGCCTCACAAATAGAGGGATTTAAACAAATCCACCTGGCCCAGGTAAGTTGGGGTTAAAAAGTTTCCCCCCGTGGGAAGTTCCCTCGCGTGGCCTTTTTGCCCTTAGAACACAATTGTGCCCCCTTGGCCAGGTAGCGAACAGAACAATTAAAGTTAAACCACCTTTCCTTGTTTCGGGCCCCAAAATCGTCCTAACACTTTTCTAGAACCAACATCAAATTGAAAATAATCCTAAAGACTTGGGGTTAACTATTTAGGGATTTCTTTGTCCTATTGAAGCTTACGAATATTCCGTAAAAGGTTTAATGTCTAATTATTTTACAGAAGTTAAGGGTTTTTTTGGTTTTAATTGCAGGAAAATGCCCCTGGTGTTTGTTTTTTGGGGCCCCTAAAGGGAAAGGGTTTGAATTTCTAAAATTTTCCCAACTTAATCTTTGGTTTTATGGGTTGTTGGGGCCTTAATTTTGTTTAATATGAAAATAATGCAAAAGAAAAAAAAAATTCCCAATCCAAAAAGAAAAAGTTATTTTTATGGCAAAATTTAAATTAATTAATTAAAATTATAAAAAGAAGGTTAACCTTGACTCCACGCAATCAACAACATAAAAATAAAAAAACTAATATGAAAATTGGGGATGCCCCTTTTCTTAAAATTATTAAGGGTTTTTCTAATCTTTGTTGATGAAGAATTTTTTTTTTAATTAGGGTTTTTATGTAAGTAATATTTTAAAAATTAAATTTTTAAATAAAGAAAATTATTAAAAAAATAAGAAGAGATTTTTTTAAGGGTTTAAGGAAATATCCTCAAGAAATAGGAATTAGAGGTTTTTGTTTTCCCCGTGCCCCTAAAAATCCTCCCCCTTATTTCCTTTTTTTTTTTTCCCTTTTCTGCAAATAAAATTAAAAAAAAATAATTGAAGTAGGCAAGTTTTAAAAAAAAAATCAAAGAAAATAAAAAATTTTTAATTTTTAAATACCTTCCCCGGCAAGCCGGGGCCCAAAAAAACCTTAATAGGGACCACGATGCCCCCCCTAATCGTTAGAACATACCCGTGGTTTTTTTTTTTATCCAAATTAAATCCGGACTCCTTTTTATTTTTTTTAAATTAACTAAAAAATTTTATTGGAAAGTAAAGTGGGGAGTCGGGTTCGAATCCCAACAGGGAGGCCCCAAATTGATTTTTTAAATTTTCCCTAAAATTCTTTGGGATTTTTTGTTTTTTTTTTTTTTTTTTTTTAAAGAAAGAAAAAGCAAAGGGATTTTTTTTTTTCACAAATTAAAGTTTGAAAAATAGATTTAAATTAAAATTAAAAATGAATTTAAAATTATGCCAAACATAAAATTTTGAATACTAAGATCCTACCTATTTAAAGAACTTAGCAAACTAACTTAATAGTAAAAATTAAAAAAACAATAAAGGGAACAAAATAATTTTTTAAGAGCTTAGAATTTTGAAAAAGGATGAAAAAAAACTTTCTTTTTATTAAATTTTAAACTAAAGAATGCCCAGAAAATTAAATACAAGAAATTTAAAAAAGAAAAATTTTCCCAAGATTTTTTAAATACAAGAAATTTAAGGGGAAGAACTGAGATGAAAGAAATCCGGCAAAGATGCAGGGCGGTAACGGCATGAAGAATGGCGGTTTAGAAGGCCGGCTTCTTCTCTTCTCAACGCACCGTAGTTTGAAGCAAAAACCTTTAAAAATCCAGAGCTTGGAAACTTCAACCCTATAACCCTTTAAAAAGGCTTTCCTTTCAAACCCCCTCCCTCCCTTTCTTTAGAGGGCTAGGGGAATTCTTCCTTTTTTTTATAGAGCTTTTTTTAGAAAGAGGTTAAGTAATAATTTTTTTATTTTCCTTTAAAAGCAATAATGGGGACTATTTTTCCCTTTGTTAATCATAAAAAATTTTGAAATAAAATTTTTTGAATAAAAAAAAACTTTTATTACGTCTACCTTGGTAAAATCTGGGTAAAAATCAGGCTATTCGAAAATAGGAAAAAATCGAACGGTTCAAAATTAGTTCAAAAATCCGGTGCCTATCAAGCCCAAGAAAAAATAGCTTTGGAAAATTAAATTTTCTGGCCGTGCCCGATTGGCCCTTGATTGAGGAATCCTGGCCAAATCCCATGCTTTTTTCCGGGAGTTCCTGTCCACTATGGGAGCAAATTCTCGGACGACCGTCCCGGGATTGAGCTGGAAAACAAGCCGCTTGCCCATTTGGAAAATGGTGAAAATTCCGGTGAAAATTGCATCGAAAAAAATGGCTGAAACGTTTCGATTTTAACCGCCAAATCAACCGAAGCCAGGTCCGATCGCGCAATTGTATAATTCCCCAATGGAAAACCGCGTAGAACCGTCCACCCCGCACCGTACGCCAACCCGGCAACCATCAATGCCTCCTATGCCGAGTGAAATTGAACCAGATTTTGCCCTAAATGAGCCACCCGCGTTTAAATAATTTTTTTTGTTAGACCTTTAAGGGTCCCCTAAAGGTCCAACCCCCAACGTTGGGGGGCCTTTTTTTTGAATCGCTGGACCCCTTTTGACGCTGAAGCTTGGCCGGGTCCACGCCTGGATCCGTAGACCGGCTTGAAATTTGGCTTTCAAATGAACTTGAGTTCGGCTCTTTTGATGGCTTTCACTTTGGCCCTTGGGGTGGGTTTCCTGGGCTTGGCTTGGTGGGGGCTTCCCCGGCTTGCGGGAGCCCCGGTTTTGGAAGCCCGTTTTCCTTTTTTTTTTTTATATTTTTTAATTTTTAAAATTTATTTTCTTAATATTTTTTTTTTTTAAAAATTTCATATCTTTTTTTTCATTTTTAGCCTCTTGTTTTTTTTAATATGAGGGGTA